>JARJEC010142240.1:0-14600 GCA_030264575.1 Tachinus sp. AB-2021 | reverse complement strand
GTATAACTTAAACCTATGGAATGAAGAACTACAAAAACACAATATGAACATAAATACAGAGAAAAGAAAAATCTTGGTCATTGCAAAAGAAAATACAAAGACAGACATAAAACTAAATTGAAGTATAATAGAACAAATTGAAACATTTATATATCTAGGAACAGCTTTATAAATAATAAAGCAAATATGGAACATGAAATTAACAGAAGAATACCAATAGAAGCTACCACATACAAGTCAATACTAAACAATAAACAAATATCCAAAAAGACAAAAATAACAATTTGTAAGACAATTAATATATGAAAGAGAAACATGGAATGAACCACAAAGAGAAAAGTAAAATACAAGCAACGGAAATAAAATATCTAAGAAGGGTGGAAGGAGTTTCAAGGTTAGATAAAATAAAAAATAAAAGGATAAGAGAAAACCTACAAGTTGAAAGCATACATAAAACAATCGCCAAAAAACAATGCATGGTACGGACACATAGAACGAATGTCAGGAGAAAGACAAACAAAGCAAATATGGATTACAAGGATAGAAAAAAGAAAAAAAGAGGAAGACCAAGAAAAACATGGGGGAACATTATAGGAGAAATATTGAACAGAAACGAATGTAACTTGCTAGAAGCAAGAGGAAGAGCACAAAATAAAGAAGAATGGAATAAGCAAATAAACAAGATAAAATAAAAACCAGCATGGAAAAAAAGTGTCGACACCCGCTGGGTACCAGCGATGAAAATAATAATAATAATTATTATTATTATTATTAATATTATTATTATTATTATTATTATTATTATTATTATTATTATTATTATAATTTTCGAATATAGTCAAAAAACTCACTCGCAAAGTTTTAACTTGGTAAATTAAGCAAAATTGTTTCAATTAAAAAATACTATTGAAAATTGCAAATGGGAAAAAAGACTGATAATATGAAAACAATCAACATGTTCATAAAAACTTAATTTAAAACAAAAATTTAGAAATTAAAAATAATTATATAAAATTTTCGACAAATACAAACAAAACTTAAAACAAAAAACCTACTAAAATGTGCAATTATAAATATATAAAAATTATATTTTAAAGAAGTTTTAGTTAAATAAACCGGAATCGGAACCAAACCGATTACTGAATCGCCATTAAATTATGCTTGACCAGAAACAAGAACTGATAAAAACAACTCGCACCCTGAACCGAAACCGAACCGATTACTTGAGCGATTCAACTCACTCAATTTAATATATTTCGTGAGAAGAACAAAAATCATTATTTAATATATAAGGTTATGTATAACTAATTCCAAAAAGTATAAACATTGTTTTGAAGTAATAAATTATTTGTGATCAAGTTAATATGATGGTAAATTTAAATTTAATTTCTTAAAAAATTGCTTTTTAACAAAGCTCTTTGTTATAAATGTATTTGGTCTGTTTCTTACGGTACCATTTTATTTTATTTGTTCTAGTCATTTGGTAAAAGTTTTATTACTATAATCTTTTGTGGGTGGATTTGTTATTATTCATGCTAATTTGATCGTATATACATCGTAGAGCCAGTCAGTTATCTTTACACCGTATATGGATAATTCAATAAAATAACAAGGTGTTCTGAATATTGATGTACTGACATTCTGTTTGTTCAGAAAAAGATGTACTTTTTAAGTATTACATATATAATATCTAGATGTCAATAATAATTTAGGACTGGTTAATAAGTTTGCGTATTACTAGATCAAAATCTGTACTTTTGGCCATAGAGGAAAATGAAACACCAATAAGTGAAACAAATAAAACACACACACACATATATATATATATATATATATATATATATATATAATAAATTGGAAATGTATGATATGAATTATATGAAACTTTTATATCAAAAAAGGCTTAAAAATTTAACCGAGATTGCAATAAATTAGAACAAATATTTTTTAATTCAGTAGTAAAATTACTACATGAAGATAATACAAATAAAAATTTAATGAACATAACCTTCTAATTGGTTGGTTATTATCGGAAAGGATAATGACTAATTAGATATAATAAAATAAATTTTAATAAATAGAACAATTTCTTATATATCTTATCACGAATAATATTTATTAAACCATAGTTTCAAAAAATTACCGGCTTAATAAATATTTTAGAGATAGATAAAAGGTGGTTTTAAATGATAAAATCCCATAGTAAAGGCTACCACCATTCAATTTGTAAAATCAGCAAGTCTACCGGTTCAGGCTAAAACATATGAAACCAAAGAAAAGTACCAGTTATCTTCCCAAAATAATTAGTTTGTTAGTACGTGTCTGAGGCCGAAGCTGATCCCAAAATTTGTCAACATCCGAGTAAGCGGTTCATCACAAGTAGCGTCGCTAGCAGAGGCCAACGACACTGGTTGAGGTAGGAATGCAGAGCTCAATATTAGAAGCGTGACGCGCACCAACATTTGGTAAAGGTATACATGCGGAACTCACTCACTTTACCACAGAATTCGTCTATCACCGTATGATGATGACCTGGCAATGGGTCAAAATTAGTCCGGTTTAATAAATATTTTTCGTGATAAAATATATAAAAAGTTGTTTTATTTATTAAAATGCAATATCTCATAGTATAGACTACCACCATTCAAAAACAAATTTTATTGTAAAATTTTATCAACGTTAAAATTAACAAATGTAAAAAAATGTAATGTGGGAACATTTTTTTACAAAAAAAAATGAACAACGTAAAGATTAAACGATATAAAAATATTAATAATAACAATAAGTGTATATAAATTATTATTTAAAATGTTAAATAGATTTAAAAAAATGTTCATGATCGAGAACTTGCAGGAATTTTTATAAATTTGCAATTAATAATTTGTATAAAAACAATGAATATATGAATTATTATAGTTGTACATGTGCATCGTTTTCTTGTCCTGAGAAAGTGACATAGTCTTTATTTGTGTGCAATAGAATATAATAATAGTAAATTATTCAACGTATATAATGATGGCTATTACTTATGAAGATAAGTCTTGCATCACGAGTTAGCGAAGCGAACGAGTGTTGTAACATATTTTTGGGTAATTGGCCATTATTTGCGAGTAAAAATAGTAGACTTTATCTACAACCAAAATGATTTATTTTAGTAAGTGCATTGTTTTATGTCAATCAATAAAAGAGGGTTTTTTGTTAGTTGATAGATTGCAAAATTCTCGATTTATTATCGGCAAAGGTATGTAATATTAGTATGTTTTTACATTTAATGAGTGATTAATTGTTGAAGAAAACCAGTATTTATGTTGATTTTTTTATTAAATTGTGATAAATTAAACTTACATTTTGTATATCATCTGGAAGTAGCAGGTCACATTCCAATTGATGTGGAGCATTTCACTATCATCCGTTTGTTGTAATTCTGTTCTATGTCGACGATTTTAACTTAATTGCAGTTAATTGTTGATAAGATTGGCAAGTGATAATCGTTTTAAAGATTTAATAATCGTTTTGACTGGGTTAACAAGTTGATTGTGCCTCGCATACTCATTTGTCTGTTTAGGCAAAAATGTTGGGCAGTTAACCAGAAAACCTAATCTTACCTTACACTTGATAAACACAAATATGTCGATTTTGCTGTATTACAAATTACAAAATAGCAATAAAAAATAGTCAACTCAAGCTGTCCGGTTTTACTTAACGTGCAAATGTAAATATTTACTTCCCTTTGATGCTATCACACATTCAGCTACTAATCTAATCATCTTCTATTTGGGAATATGGATGTGCAATGTAAACGTGGAATTAACCTAAATCTTCATATTTTGGGTACGTTAAGTTTTTGAGTGCATTAGTTGCTACTAATATCATAGAGTAGAATCTGCCTAGAATTCGGCTATTAACAAAAATGCTTTATAAAAAGCTTCAATAAATCAAATACTTTATAATTTATAAAAATTAATTGCATAGTAAAAAATAAGATATTTATTAATTCAAATTATTTCCACAATCTTACAATACATATATTATTATTTTGAAATATTTCAGTGAACATAATTTTTATAATTCTAATGCATATTAACAATATAAGACCTTATAATATTGATAAATGCTGCTTAAACACGTAGTCATGCAGGTGTTTTATATAAATACAAAAAGAACAACACAATACTTTTTTTTTCTAAATGGAAACCATAAACGTTTTGGAAATTATTCTATACAATTTTGAATGTGTTTCGTGAACGTGCGCAGGCTTTAATTCATCAGATTGATTTTGTACCTGCTTAAATATTATACCAAGAAAAAAATATTAAAACAAATTGGAATTTTATTTGCAAATATATTGTATTTCAAAATATACCTTAAATGTATTTGTTACTTAAATAATATTATTTACCATAATTTTAATAAAAAAAAGTAATATGTACTCTGCAAAAAAATCCCGTACTCATAAATACGTCGTTTTTAATTACTTGATTTATGTAAAAATAATATTTTTTATCAGTCAAATAATAAAATAACTATAACACACTCTCCCGCAGTTTCAAATCGAAGAACGCAAGAACATATAATAATATAATTATATTATATATTGGATACTTTTCACAACTGAATTAATTAAAAAAATTAACAAATTTTATAATAAATAATAAATTTAATGAAATAAACATAAAATTTAAAATTAAATTAAACGTTTAGTGCGGCAGTGTTTCCTCTGTAATATAATTTATTAAATTGCATTTTGAAAATTGCAACTGAAGTATATTTTATATAGGTTTTAAAATTTATTGCTTTTCTTCTCCGTAAACACATGAACTTCTGGCACTATACATTGTGTCAATAAATCAATGAAAGTCGCGGTGGCAAAATATATGAAATCAGCGAAAAATTCCATTTGCGTGCCAAAGCGCGCCTTAAAGGAATTGGAAAATAAGAATTGTTTCAGTTTCGTATTTGCAAGGACTATCTGTAAACAAAAACAAATTTTTACTATTAATTTTGATTTATTGTTTTTAGATATTGATTATTTTTAGATTCCATTTAATTTGAAATTATTGATTATTGGTTTTTTATATAATTAATTACACAACATTTATGACATCTGAACAATACATAACAGAAATATAAAATCCTCGTTTTAAATAGTTTATTTGGTACTTATTTATCATGCTTGCCTTATTGGGGCAACTTTTGCAATAAATATGATAGATGAACCCTATCATATTGTTCTTAGCATAATTCTGTTTTTAGATTTCATTTTCTAAAACCATATTATTTAGAAAAAAAACCGAAGTTGTTGTTAAAAGTCGTAACAAACTTTTTTAAACTTTTTCAAAAATTTTAGAAATTATAGGTAGCAAAGAAATAGATCTATAATTATCTACGTCCGTTTTAACACACTTTTTGTTCAGTGGAACAACTGTTGCCACTAAGCGCATACTCAAAGATAGTGTTATGTAAGCATTTATTAAATAATGTTGTTAAATGAGTGACAACAGTGTCTGCTGATTTAATTAGCATTACATATAAACTGTAAACAATGTTACTACTCGAATCTTTTAAAATCAGTGCTCTCGCTGGAAACATATTAAAAAATTACACTTTTCATTTTGCTCTAGATGTTTTATTTTTTGCAGAACTCTTGCAAAAAATCACACCTTAACCTATTTACTGTATGTTCTTCAAGCTGTGCTTTATGCTTTTCTAAATATTTATTACAAAGGCAAAAAAAATAATTAATTTGCAAATATTCCAATTTTTACTCATATTTGTAAATTTAATATGGAAAAAGTATTCTATTAATCAAAAATAGGTACGTACAATATATTAAACATATTTATCTCTATCAAATTTGTTTTTATAAATGTTATAACAACGGCGTAATTGAATAAAGTGTTGATCAATTTATAAAAATATTTAGAGTATTCAGTTAAGCTGATACTCAATAGAAAAGTGGTTGCTTATTAGTGGTTCAAATGCGGACACTTAAACGAATTAATTTTTAATTTTATAAGCATATTATCTATACAGTTATTTCCTCTGGTTGCAAACGATATTATTAGATGTATCTTAAATCATTTTCAATTGCTAGTCGTTTATTGTTAATATTAAGATTATTTATTGCCCGATAAAGCGTATCAATAAATTTATCAAAATTGCAACTTAGGGGTGTATAAAGTACGATTAAAATTAAACCCAGTACAGAAACACCAGTCAATTATACATGCTGATAAACACTCTTTATACGTAGAGGAAAGTAAAAAGTGTGGTCATTGATACATGCAATGAAATAATTGTTTCAAAAGAATCAAAATGAAATTATATATATTTTATAAATAAAGGATTAGCAGTTATGTTTAAAAATAAAAGGTATATTGTTTGATAGCTTTGTAAGAAATATGTTATTATATGGAGCAAAACTTTGAGGATAAATAAAATTCGGCCTAATTAAAAACCCACCGGCTTACATAGTGCTTAAATAGTAAATGCAGGTAAAAGAACAATGAAGTATGAGCAGAGAATGTGTAATTTTACAAAAATGCTTAAATAAAAAAATCAAACGCAAAAATTAAATTTAAAAAGGAGAGAGATATTACAATAGAAACGGATATGTTAGCATATAAGTAAAAAGATTGAGAGCAAATAGAATAATGCAACAAAATCATAAAAAGAGATAGAGATATCAAGAGNGAGTACAATGCAAATTATTCTATATCTAAAAAGTTAACAGCACTACTATTTGGAGAACGATAGATACAATATAAAAAAAATATTCCAGGATATAGATGTGTCAGAATACCGGATAAACGAAGACGAGAAAGTGTAAAGAATGCGTATAGGTGCAGTAGAAACTATAAAACATATACTAAATAGTAAGTTGAAACAAGTAGTACTAAAATAGATTAAAAGATGACTAGAATAGAAGAGGGCTAATCTAAAAAGAAAAAAAAACTTGAAATATAATTTAGTTAGATAGATTGTGAAGAATATGTGTAAATTTTGATTTTTTTAAAATAATTTTTCAAGGTCAATAGGCAAAAAAATAAACGATTGTCGATATTATTATAAGATGCTCTAAGAATTGTGTTTGTGGGGATCAACTGAAATACTTATGTAAATTTTAATCAGCAGTAGAACTAACTAAGGTATACTGTTTTTGTATGGTACATGCAATTTTGATCATCTCTTGTTAAACATCTGTTTCAAACATTTATTATTTTTGAGCAAGAATAATACATTTTTTTAAATTTTAAATAACAATCCCCATTTTTTATATTATGTTTGATTTTAAGAATGTAATAATTTAATATAAAATACAAACATCAATTTGTCAATATTGGTTAAAAATATTATAATCAATAATTTAAATAAATACATTTTTAATTTAATAATTATTTAAACATTTTAAGTTCAATATTGGTTAATGCAAAATATAACTAATATAAAACAAAATATTAAAATCTTAATTTTTGTAAAATGTACTTTATAAATGTTTGATATTATGCAGTTTAAAAGTTGTACAGTTTATTGAAATTCAGCATTTTAATGGCTAGCAGCCATTTAAACTCAGCCAATGGAATGCAAGATTTTAATAAACTGTACAACATTTGATATAATAAATTGCATAGTGTCAGACAGGCAATAGAGGTATTTTTTATATTGTGGTTAAGAATGCATGCACATCGCAGTTAAAAACTACTCAGTCAACTATTACATTCATATCTTAGCGCAGTATGTCAACATTTCTTCTAACAAAATATTTCATAACTCAACGCTGGCTATTACTATTTTAAAATATTATAATCCAAACAAATATTTATTGATCTTAAATTGTGATTTATTTATTGTTTTGTTTAATAAGTTTAAATTAACTTTTCACTACAAAAACTTGTTCAGTTATTTTACTCATGTTTGATGGCTTTTTTGTTGACGACTTGAGCACTTCGTAAGTCGTATAATTATCAAATCGTGAGATGACTGTATGAGCGTATCTTACCTCACATGGATCTCTGGGATCTAATAAAAACAAAATTATGCCAACGTGTTGAGTTGTTGTATAATATTCTTACATGCATTTTCGCTTGAAGGTGCTTCAGAACGTGATGGAGATTGCGTTTTAGATTGACTATATGATTCAGAATATGTAGGTGATTTTGACGATGAATGATGGTAACAACATATCGGTTTACTTCTAGATCTAGATTTGTTATAAGTTTTGTCTCTATTTTGATCTTTTATCGATGATTTGGTTGTATAGTAAGTTTGATAGTTAAATTTTTCATCTTTATCATCACATATTGTACAAACATCCTGACATGCGGCTATATTGATACCTGGAAAAACCTGTGCTGACAAGACATTTGTCTTTTCTTTCTTCATTTTTTTCTTTTTTAATTTTTGTTGTTCAATACTATGAATCGATTTTCTTGTATCAACAGTTCTTTCTACATTTGGTCTAACAAAGTTATTTTGTTTCATTTTATCTCCAGCATACATTGAACTTGATGATTGGCTGACCATACCTACTTGGTAAACGCTTCTGTTTGTAATGTCTCGTTTCTTTAAATTGCTATTGGACTTGAGTAATTTATTTGATTTATTTGAATTTAAGCTTTTAAGTTTTTGTTTTTCTTGAACAACAGATGTATTATATGGAGTTTGTACATAAACAACGGTTTCTGGATGTTTTGAGGAATTTGTTTTAATAGACCTTTTAAACTCATTTTTATTATTTTTCAAATCAGTTCTTTGCTCATACATAAATTCTGGTTTGAGTTGATTTTTATATAGGTTAATGTTATTATAGTTTGGATAGTTTGAATAAGATATTGAATCGTTTGCTTTATTTTTTCTGCAATCTTTTTCTGATAATTTTTCTTTGTCTAATTTACATTTAAAAATATCATTTGATTTTTGCACAACTATGCTAGCAGAATTTTGCGATAATGGACGATTACTTCTGCTGCTAGATACTTTAGTAATAACATATTGCTTAATATCATTTTTAAATTTAGAAGTGTTTGTTTTTCTCGATTTAACTGATTTTTTTATGATGGGTTTTATCTGCAAATCTGGATATTCCGAATTTGAGCTACTGCTGCCAAATGTATATTCTGCTGCCTGGGGTAATATTGACTGTAAAATAATATCATCAATTTATAAAAATTATCTACTAAGATTTTAATTTACCGAGGGACATATATTGCGATTGTAAAACTGAGATTCCTTTATCTTTGGTTTGGATCTAATAGCATATTGTCGGTCGTCATCAATAAAAGGAAATGAGTCATCCGTTTCAAATATATTTGCCACTGTTTTTAAACCTGCTATAACTGAATCATTCGGCGATGAGCCAATTAGATCGGAATAAGTAATTGGATTATTTCTAAAATCTTAAAATTCATATTAAAATAAAACACTATGTTTCAATAAAATTGATAAGTTGATGTTATATTACCATTATAGTTTTGAAGTGATGGAGGTCTTGATTTTTTTTTAACATTTCTGAGTTGATACTCAATTTCTTGTGGTTGCAATTCATAATATTTTGAATTACTCTTTGAATTTGATCTCATGGTGGTCTTGTTATTGGCTAATTCCACTGGAAAACTCTGGTACTCCAACCAATTATCCACTTTAAAAAATGGTTTCTCGTACAAATAATTTAGTTGTTTTTTAATATAGTCCGAGTAATATGTGCTATCACTGGCCCCTAATGAGGATTTTTCTATATTTGAAGCATTAGCCAACAAACTATAGTTGGAAAAATCTAAAACGCAGATTGTGACTCTTAACAAAATATTCTACTTCATACAAGCTGATTTCATTAAATTTACTATTATTATTTAGTATAAACCATAAAATTATTTAAACAACTATATTTTTTAGTCCTTTGATAAATATAATACTATTAACACTTTTTGCAAAACATACACAGTAATTATTTTGTATGTATAATAGTTGATTATAAAAACAAAAATTAAAAAACTGTTAAAAAATAAACATACTTAAAACTTCAATTAATTGTTATTACATGTGGAAATGTAGAATTTTGTTGAGATCGGCCGTCGCTACCAGACTTAACTTCAGTAGATAAGTAACAGAGCTAAATTATTGCCATTGCCAACGCTATGTATCGTCATGAATTCTCAGCTGGACATTAGGTCTGGTCGAAACTAATGGCCGTTTTAACAAAATCCTAACTTAACCTAATAACGTCCAGTTTTTTTTTGCTACAGAAGATTCATCCACGGGGTGGGTTAAGTCAACAACTTTGCTAAAAAATATTTATAACCAAAGCCTATTTGAAAATATTTACGGTTTTCAAAAATGACCGCCAGAGGGCCAACTACATTCCACTTTATAATTTCTAATGGGATTATAGGTCATGCGTAGTACCGTTGGATAGGTAATTAAATAAGCTTTGTTTGAAAAACTTTTTTCTAAAATCAACCGTTTGCTGTAAAAAATTTAAAATCCCCGAAAAAAAACCATTTAAATTAATTATTTTATTTTACTTTTTAAATAAAAAAAGTAGGTGATGTTGGATACAAAATTTAAAAATAAACAAAATTTACTTGAAAAACTTTTTTGTAAAGGATGCGGTTATGGAATCTAATTATTGCCTAATATGTCATTTAATGGAATTGATTTTGTGATTTTTTTTGTAAATGTGTTTTCTTTTATAATTTTCTATCGAATAGTATAATATCCATATTTTGGCAATTTTGTTAAAATTTTAAACTAAGTAATATTTATTTGTTTCTAAATAGGCAATCGTTGTCAATAGATATTAAAAGAAAACATTTTTTTTAACAAATTTGTAATAGTTTTACTATATGTAAGTTTTAACAATACCACAGAATTATTTGCATTCAACACATTCGACACTTTTAGCATTTGATTTATTGCTAAGCCTCACACTCTAGACATTTATTTTATAGCAAAACTTTTTTATTTTAAAATTTTCTATCCAATGACACCACCCATAACTTGATTTCTTATTTAAAAAGTAAAATAAAATCATTTGTTCAATTGTCCTTTTCTGGTTTTTTAATATTTTCACAGCAAAAGTTTCCAAACAAAAGTTTTTTTTTTAATTATCTCGTACTACACATGATCTAGGATCTCATTTAAAATTATATAGTGAAATGCAGTAGCTCCCTCTAGTGGTCAGTAGGCTTCGGTTATAAATATTGTTTTTGCAAAGTTGAATGAAGTTGCGTTTCTCTAAAAAAAAAGCCTGCGACGGGTGGTCTGATACACCCGGTATAATTGAATATTCAGTAGTTATATCCCGAGCATGTCAAATACGCGAATATTTGTACGAATGCACAATTAAAAATGTTGGCATGCAAGAGAGATATATCGATGACTACTTTCCAAAAAAAAATTAGAAATGATAAAAAACTCAAAATAATTCCAAAATAATTTTTGGATGAATTACGATAAAAAAATCTAGGTTGTAAAAGAATTGTGACTATGCCAGTTTAAACGTAAATAATAATTTCAATATCCAAATATGGTGAAATTCAATATTATTCATTCTGAAAATTATCAAATTAAAACTCCACAAATATAATAAGAAAAGTATTCTATTCAACTTACCTTATTCACAAACCATATATATATATATATATATATATATAATATATAATAACACATAGATGTCAAAATATATATGGTTTGTGTATAAGTTGAATAAATTACTTACTTTTGTTATTATATTTGTGGAGTTTTAATTTATTTTATAATTTTCAGATTGATGATAATAAATTGAAAAGACGCGCTAATGTATGCATTTTTTTATCTATTTGACTCGAGTTTGATTGACCAAAGCGAAAAGAACAGATTTTTAATCACTCAATGCAGATGTGCAAATACCCGGCTATTCACGATGCATCAAATACTCGCTAATATTCGTTCGTTGCTAGGTGACTTTGATAATATTTATTAATATGATTGGCTAAAATTTTGTGAGGAAAATAGTCATTTTAATAATATTTTTAAATTATTATGCTTTAGTATTTTTTATTTAAATCTAAAATATCAATTTTATATAAGAAAACATAATCAGATGTTATGTATAAGTTATCTACACACTTATGCAACATTCAATGCGACCGTTTTACGTTTAGTTCACAATTTATAAATTAATGTACGCCAGTCAAGATATTCAAGGTTAAATGTCACAAAACCATTTTTTGGTGTAAAACATCCAACGTTGCCAACTTAACCTTTGTAATTATACAATATCAATAGCATAAAGTTTGAACATATACCTAATATATTTATATTAGTGAAAGTGACCAACAATATCATGAGTAACAGAACAATATGTTGCACCAAAATGTACAGCTTCTTATGAAAAAATGATTTTTTTTCTATGTTTCATATCTAACAAGCATCCCGCGACGGCTCCTTTCTTTTTGTTTGTAAATATCTTGTTTTTATTTGTAAATGTTATGCTGTAAATGTCATTTAAAATTCATATCCAAGTTGTAGCGCATACAATTCTCTACAAATTTACCAATATTTTATACAGTGGAGTGTGTTTGGGATAGAGCTTAAAGAATGGGAAGCGGTATTTATGATAACTCTAAGTGAACCATAGAAGATAATACCGTTTTTAAAATAACTATAAAGCAACATATTTATTTAAATATGTTTAATAATTTCTTCTTAGAAGAATTTGAAAACCATCTATTAGATTTTTATTGAGATGCGTATTTTCAAACTAAAATGGTTGTCCAGCACATTTCACACTTGTTGCCAGAGAGTGAGTTATGCTACAATCTTATACCAAATGGAATTTTATGAACATCTTGTTTGCCCGACTTAACTATTATGCACTTCTTTTTTAGGGATACATTAAACAAGCTTATAATAAACAAAAAAATTAAAACGTTTTAAAGAACCGTATAATGCAAGTTAATCAAAACATTACTGTTTGTGAATGAAACTCTAATCATTTTTTTTTCTTAAATATGCTAAAAATACTTTTAATAAAATATAAACTTTTTGTTGATTTCCATTTTTTAAATAATTTCATGTTTTAACTTGTCGTTGCTGTAAGCTTTATTTAAAAAAATCAAAAATATATTCAAAGTTAATTTAAAATTAAACAACAACATTTATATAGCGCTGTTTACACTATGTGATTTACATATGATTTTGCTTATAATAATATCATATAAAACAACATACAAAATGCTCTGTTCACGTGTATTCTCTAATTTTTATTTCATGTTATCATAATCGCGTTGTGTAAACACTGCTTTAAGTATAAAAAATTTTGACAAATTAAAAATAAAAAAATTATTTTTTGTTACACCTATCCGGCAATACACTGAATGTTTACAAATTTTTGAATTGTATTTTTTAACGTTCATTAGCTTTATCAATCTATTTTTTTTTTGGTTAACAGTATTTTTCAATATTTATGGGCCACAACTGTTTTTGAATATCTTAATTTTTTTTAATATTTTTAGTAGTTGTTTTAAATATCATAATAATATTTTACATTGTTACAGAATTAAATAAAGTTACATTTTTAAACATTTCTCGATAAATGTTAAACTTATGCATAACTCAAACGTTTTTAATAATTTTACAATATTTTTTATTAATATTTTTAAAAATTTATCAAAATTTTTGTACATGTAAATATTATTTGCTACTATTAAATTTTAGAATATTTTTTAGTAAAACTTTTTTGTGTTAGGGCATTTTTTTTTCAAGATCAAGTAGCACGCAAATACCTTGCGACCGTTCTCAATTAAACTAATCGATTTTACATCTCTTCTTTTTTCCGTCAGTCGCATCTCTAACGTTCTAACGTAATTGGGATGGCACAATATCAATATAAAGAAATTAATTTTGACAAATTAATTAACAATATTTTTTAATTACAAAACCCAAAAACAATGTATAGAAGTTTGATAAATTAATTTATTTTGATATGCATTATATAATTTGTGAGCCGACCTTGGTGGCGTACGTCTGCGGTAGTAGGGGTTCCATCTATGATGGGTAATAATTTTTTTATATAAATTGTAATAAATCTTTTACTTCTGCTACATTTTTAATACTTGTTTACTTTTCTATTTTTTGGTATTTTGTAAAGAGGTTTTTATAATATGTGATTTCATGACTTTTTCAGAGTCTCCGTACCTGAAGTCACATACAAATGTACATACTTATGTGCGTACGGCGATGTGAGTGAGTGAATGAGTGAGTAGCTGGGTGGGTGGGTGAGTGAGTGAGTGAGTGGCCGAGTAAGTGAATGAGTGAGTGAGTGAGTGAGTGTAAAGGCAAGTTGGTGAATTGGTGAGTTGATGGATTGGTGAGATGGCGAGTTTGTGGGTTGATGGATTGATGAGTTGGCGAGTTGGTCAGTTGGTCAGTTGGTGAATTGGTGGGTTGATGAGTTAGTGAGTTGATGAGTTGGTGAGTTGATGAGTTGGTGAGTTGATGAGTTGGTGAGTTGGTGAGTTGGTGAGTTGATGAGTTGGTGAGTTGGTGAGTTGGTGAGTTGGTGAGTTGGTGAGTTGGTGAGTTGGTGAGTTGTTGAGTTGGTGAGTTGATGAGTTGGTGAG
>JARJEC010142234.1:0-19320 GCA_030264575.1 Tachinus sp. AB-2021 | reverse complement strand
CCGAACAAAGTTTTGATAGTTGGAAACACTAATTCTGCTATTGTTAGCCAAAACTCGCATACATTTCACTCTATGTTGAGATAATAATCAATGTCTAGTTTAAATTTTCGAGAATTTACGATTCATTAAATTGTATTTGTCTAGTTTTCTTAAATTTTTCCAAAACATTATTTTATTTATTTTTAAGTACAGGGTGGCAGTGACCAAATAACCACATTTGAAAAAATGTATTTTGCGGTGGGTAGGTGATGGAAGGTCATTCTGTAGCCGAAAGTGTGAAGTTAAATTAATTACCATGATCTCTACTCCCGATTTTCGTAATTATGACTGTTTTGCAGCAATCGATGCCTTCCGGACCCTATTCAACCTCGCTCTACTTGCAACTCTTCCGAACAATCGCTCGATTTCTAAGTGGATTGAAACATTTTTGTCAACGCACGCCAAAAAAACCCCTACATATGTTCCAACTGTGGCGACATTCAAAAATGTAAATGAGGAACTTTAACGAAGTCTGCAGGAATGCGTCACCGTGAAAGAACGACATTTATCGGACATTCTTTGTCATAATTAATGTTTCTTCAGTATTACAATAAAACGTCAGTTTGGCAGCTAAAAATTGTGATTTTTTCATTCCAATAACTGAAAAACTAAAAGTATAGCGTCTATTTCATATGTATATAATCATTTGGTCTTCGCCACCCTGTACAACACTACTTGAATTTTAGTACACTCGGCATCAATTCGATGGCATAAATATTTTGTAAAAATTTCAAATTGTTTTACTTTTTAGTATCATTATTCATTTTTAAATATCACTAGATATATTGGAATATGCTAAATTCCTTCCTCGACGCTTGATCCAGATGAGCAATTTTAAAACTATAAAATTAAACAGTTCCTAAACAAATCCGTTTGTATCATTTTATCCAATTTCCGCATGCAATCGATTTACTGCCCAATGTATTTATTCGCAAATGTGTCTCAACATAAAGTCAAATAATAACAAGTTTCTAGTAGCTAACCAAACAGTAAACCTATAATATTTAATTTTTTTTTTAAATAAAATGAATTTCCAGTATTGTAAGTTGTACAATATTCAATCGATTATGGTTAATTTAGTAAATGTAATATCTTGTACATACCTACTAGAAGTAGTTTGATTGCTTCCGCTGAACGAACCGGAACCCCGTTTAGAGATGGAACTCTTGGAATTTGTCAACGGTACGGCAAATCCGCCGATTTTATTTGAACTCTAAAATGCGCAAATTATCAGTTGATATGTAATCAAAGTTACTAATATTGAAATAAAACATGATCAGATTAATTCTTACTTTTGATCCTTTAGGTTTGGTACACTCTGCTATACTATCTTTACACGAATTTTGATGCACTGTTGTCGAACAATCTGAAAAAAAAACGTGACAAGTTTCATTTTTAAGGCACTGCTTTATAAAACAAAAAAACATGAAAAATAAGAAGTAATAAGAATTCATAGTATTACTCATTTGATACAAAAACTAATTTCGATGTACCCGTATTATAATGTGCTTCATTAAAAATATTATTTCGTTAAGACGGCCAGCAATGCCACAATGTCTGGCAGTAACGACCAGACGTTACGGTTAGCGTTGCTAGTTGTAAAGTATTATCTCTTGTAATTCAATGAAAAATTTAACATATGGAAATATTTATTAAAAATATTTATCGCATATATGCTTGAAACGGCCGTAGGCAGATTAAATATGTTTAAATAATTATTTGAAAATTTCTTGCTCATTATGATTTATTTTTATTAATAAAATGTGCCGAGTCTTGCGTTAACAAACATATTCATTAAAAATACATTGTAGCACTCACGACGGTGGAACGCAAACAAATTATGTATTTATTGTATATAATATATATTTATTTACATAGCACAACGTGCTCAAAGGGAAATAAAGTATTATTATTATAGACATAAGAATACTGGCAAACCTAATTTATTAATACCTCTTCATCACTATCTAAGTTTGTTGTTCATTTTGATTCATTCTTATCAATAAAAATATATAACATCATGAAAATTGGACATATTATTGAGCAGTCAAGACGTAACAGTCAAAGTCTGGTTTGCATTTTGAAGACAAAATCATTCCCACTTGAAACGCATTTTAGCCGTACTCGTCAGCTGGACGTGAAGTCCGGCCGCCTAAACAGGCTCATAATTATATGACACGCTTGCAATATTTCGTAATTAAAATTATGTGTGCGTCCATAAATTAGAATTACAAAGCACTTGAAAGATAAAAATGATTTCTTTAAAGAATAAGTGCTAACAAACTCTTATTAAATGTTTTTTTACAAATATTTTTCCGTTTTTAAAATAAAACTCAAAACAAAAACTCGCTTCACAATTATCTTCATTATAATATAAATTTTATAATAAGCTTCATTATGGCACGCAATGGATAAAATAACTAAAATTTCAACTATGAGGGTTATTTGAAAAGTTAGACTGCCAAAGAACGATATGGACAGATGGCCAATATGGACAGATGGCCGACATGGACACTTGGCCGACATGGACACACGGCCATTCAAATTTGTGCTACTCTGAGTAAAGCTAGTTTTGCACAATAAATAAAACTATCAAATACTTTGTAAATAGAGGTTGAAAGGCAATAGAAAAACATTTTAGATATGCAGGATACAATAGGAGGTTCTGCTACATCATTAACGACTGTATAGAAGTGGTGACGGAATTTAAACATGATTGTGAGAAGCTAGAAGATAATCTACGCGGTCGACGACAAAAACTGTCACAATGCCTTATTCGTCAAAAAAGTCCACGATATGGTGAAGCTTCATCCTCGATTATTGTTCTCCGAAATGGTTAAGAATATAGGTATCTCAGATGAAAGAAACAACATTTCATATCCTAACTGTGGAATTACGGATTAAAGATGAATGGAGCGCATATTGACAATATATCAAAACTTTCACAGAATGAGAATTTGTCAGGAGTCTAGACGGTTTTAACATTGAAAATAGATTTCGTTCAACAATTTGTTAGAACAAATGAATCTTCACTATTATACCCCAGAAACAAAATAATAATCTAAAGTTGTAAACATAGGGGTTCTTAAACCACCAAAGAAGGCGATGTCCATGAAGTCAGCTGAAATAGTTATTGTGTCAGTGTTTTGGGATGCTAAGGGAATATTACAAATTGACTATCTTCTCAAGGACCAAGCAACAAATTTTGAATAAACTTCTAAACCAAGCGGATAAAAATTCACAAAAAAAGATCTGGCTTCTGTAAGAAGAATTTATTTTTCCATTATAAGAATGCTGGTCCCAATACAAGTGTGCTAGCAATGAGAATATTGAATGAACTAAAGTACGATCTATTGCCACCTCCACCTTATTCGCCTGTTTTAACCTCAACCGACTTCCATCTATTTCCACAATCGAGGGTAAATAAAATGCAGTTGTCGACGACTATTTTGGAGGACTTCAAGAAGTGCACTATCGTGATGGCATAATCACTTCCTAACGTCGTTGAAGGAAGTGCATTCAACTTAACGAAAATTATGTTAAAAATAAAACATATTCTCATTTTCTCGTTCATTTCGTAAACTTTTCAAAAGATCCTCGTTATTCAATTATCAAAATAAGGCAGATACAAATATGTTTGTCCGTTTTATAATAAGCTTCAATATGTATATAAAATTTCCAATAAAGAGCAACAACAAGTTTTAATCGTTAAAAAACACTACGAGCTTCGTTATACCTATTATGAGTTTAAATTTTGAAATATTTCAATATATATAATTCTTATCTTTAGTAAAGAATTAAAATACTTATAACAAGATGCAGTATGATAGAAGTTCTACAATATATACCAAAAACAAAATAAGAAACAAGGTTTATATTTTTTTATAATTAAGGAAGTTTATTTAATCATTTTCAATAAACAAAAATATTCCCTTTTATTGTAGATTTTATTATAATACAAGTTGCGTAATAATCGCCATTATAATACGTATCCACCAACTGATAAAATAAAGTTTCATTAAAAATTAAAATCCAAAAACTGGTGTAAATGTAATGTCTTTTTATAACAATTTATTTTTATCGTTAAAAATGAAATATGCTTCATTATGATTTAAGGAAAATATAAGCTGCATTATGATACGAAATAAAAACTACAAGTTGCATATTGATAAGGTAAAAATTTAAAAAAATGATAAACAATGTGATAATGCGAGCGAATTTTAATTTTTTTTAATGTTAAAAATACAATTACGTCATATAATGAGCTTCATAATGATACTATGATTTAAAATTTGCTATGGCCATATAAAACAAGTTTTTTAAAATTGTGTTTGTAAATATCTCAATTTTAATGTTATGCTATATTGAAACAAAATTAAAATTAAAAATTAAAAACTTACTGTCACAATAGAGCGCTGGTTTGTTGCTCAACGGTTTGTTACAATAATCACAGTTGTGTGAGGAGCCGTAACAAGCAGACACCCATTGATGTGTGATCTTCTTGCTCTTATCCTGCAAGCATACACAAAATTATAAGAACAAAATATAGTACATTGACTAGTATTAAGCAAATTAGTTTCAGTCGACTATTGCTTAACACTTCGAGCAAACTAGCTGGTTATTTAGTCCTAGTTGTAAAGTAGTTGGTATATATAGTTAATTGCTTAAATCAAGTTAGTCATTTAATCTTTCAGGCAAGTGGTTGATATCTAGACTAATTGGTTTAATAAATTGGCCAAAGTATACTAATTCAACTAAAACTAGCTTACTGACTGCTCGACATCAATAACCTTTCGACAAATTATGTACATATAGACCCATCTACAGATTATATTTACTCGAAATAATTGTGCTACTTGCCTTCTTCTTCCTGAAGAACAAACTTCCACGTTTCCTCCGCTTCTCCGAATGATGGTCATAAGGGACACTAGAATTAACAAAAACATCAGCTGCTGTAGTAAATAACATCAATCGTCGTTTATTAATAATACATTAAAATCAACCACCTCGAAAGAACAGTAAGAACAAGTAGTAGAATAGTAAAATGTTTGCTAAGTCCAGATCCAGATATATATTGATATATTTCTAGATCTGTTAATAGTTTGAACGCTGATTCATTGCAATTAATACGTAATTTTGAGAGATTAATGTAATTATTGGTTACGTTTAATTCAATTTCGTTTTATTTTTAACTTTTTTATACATACTTGGTATAAGATGAAAAATTAAGAAAACCGTTTTACGTATTATAGACATAGAGCAGTCAATTTCAAATACTCTCATATAGCTAAAGTGTTTTCATCTAAACTGAAGTAGAAAATAGTGTTTGTGTATTTGGGTTAAGGATCCCTATATCGCTAAAATTGTAAAAATAATTTATCTAAACCCCTACTCCTGACCGTAGCTCCTTTAAAGTGGAACTGCCAGTAGATGTAACGTATATCCGTATTCTACAACTCTAAAATAAGTAATCTCTAAAAATCTTGTATTACTATTAACCACGTAAGTAGTTTTCATAGTTTTAATAAATAGCGTTCACAAGTGAGTAACATAAACCGCCCAGGTGAATTAAATAAATTTTTATGAAAACCTTGGAAACAAAAAAAACCACGAAAGATGTAAAGTAACCTTTAAAAAATGTATGCAAACCTTAGAAACTTTCAGTAATTAAAAAAAAAAGAAAAAAACTAGAACAAAATTACGAAACTTTTAATTATAACCTTCGTTCAAAAATAAAGGCCAAACTCTTTTAAACCAAATACTACAACCAAAATAATTGAAAACAATATAGTAGAAATGAAAGCAACTGTATTATTATTATTATTATTATAAAATTCAATCAATTAGTATTATGTATTCAATCGAGTAATTAAATTACTGTCAATCAGCGTTCAAACAAATCGACAAAGTATAATGTCTGTCTTAGTATAAAGGTCTTCAACCTGTAACTCCAGGGCCAGAATTAGTCTGAGAGTATTGATTCTGTAGCCTAAGATTTACATTTGGCATTAAATATAAATTAATGGTAATGCGGCCGGCCGGCGGTCGAAATAGGTTGAACACCTCAATTTTCATTAATTAACCATAAACTCTGTTATTCAACATTGTTCCAGTATTAATCAAATCATTTATGACTGATATTAATTTAGATTTTAATGGTGGATTCATAAAGTTAAATGGCTATTCTATGAATAGTAATAACACGATTTGCATCACTTGTTGCTCGAGCTTAACTTTTAGCATTGAAAAAGAATACATTATTCAATAGAAATAGATAGCATGGTCGTATATCCTTAAACAGATTCTTATTGGTATCACTTGTTGCTTGCCAAGGTTGCACGATCTTCAGCGGTTATAGAAACTTTATTCATCATTGTCTACTACAAGGACCATGAAACCGCGATCGATAAAAGAATCAAGTATTTTTTTTGTAAACTTGAAGCTAATTATAGTAGAGTTTATAGATCAAACTTCAGATAGATTAAATAGCTCATCTAATTTGTCAATTAAGTTGTTTATAAAAATCAGTATTAAATGTAATATGAATCCACCATTGTAATTTTCCAGTCTAAAATTGACCTCCACTATATCAAGAAGCTACTAATTCTATCGTCCTATCGTAATTACATATTCTCTAGTAGCTAATAATAAAAGTTGGTGCAAAATGCTGTGCGTATTTATTTACACTACGAATAAAATAAATGAAGAAGAAACAGATGCGACATAAAAATGTTATAAAATAGGACAGATGGAAATTATAGGAAGCTAAAACAAACATGCGTGCGTATACTTACTGATGCAAATGCGAGATGTGATGGGCATCGTAACGGACACGAGTCGAACGACTACCCTCCTCTTCAGTTTCACTCTCCGTACCGCTGGGTCTGCCCCTACACACCAAGCTAAGCACATGCACTACATCGCAAACAACTATTTCTTATTTTATTTTAATTTTTAAATTGATATTCTCATTAATTTAATTGTGTGATGGGTGTGCAATATTAGAAAATTACTGGGTGACAGTAAAATTATAACTATGGGGAACTATTTATATAGCAGAATCCTAATTTTATAAACTTTTAATTCAATTTCAATATAAAGTGCGATCAGAAAGTTAATTATTAGAGTATTAAATTAAATAACAAAAAATGCATTTAATTAAAATCCAAAAATTATATCAATTAAACAACTCAATATTTTTGATTTTATAGTTTGAGCAATTTTTATATATTACTTGTTTACAAAGTTGAACTATGCCAGTTTGTATAAATATTTCAAATAGACTCATGGATAACAAAAATTCCGGTGATTGAGCTTTAAACTGTGTGAAAGTCACAGTGTCTAGCTTAACATGATCTGAGGTTACAACGTTAGGAGAATTATATTGTGCAGTTACTAGTTTTTAAGTTTCAAACCAGGACTGCGTACCCACAACCTTATCACTAATTCTCTCTAAGAAATGGCAGATAACACATTCGCATGGACCATCGTTTTTTTAATATACCTTTTGCCTTTTGATTCCAATTATGGAACAATCAAATGCTCCCTCAAAACCCACCTAATACTTTTGTACCACACATATTACACTATCCGATTCCACAACATTTCCATCTTCATCAATAATCGTGTAATATTACTATAAACCTAAGCGTCACCTTTTCTCACACAATCAACCTCCATTCAGTGATTTTCAGCCTCCGTTAACGTGCACAACTACAAAAATACAACCTCGCAAAGAAACACAAGTGAAAAAATTGATGCCCAATTCAAAATCAAAACCCTTGAGGAATTGGGTATCATTTACACCGTAGGATTGTGTAGTTTCAGTTTATTGTTGTCCTTTGTTGTGCCACAGCAAGTTTTATGACTTACGGCTGCCGTGTTGTCGCGATTTAGGATGGCTGTTCCTTTCTTATTCTATTACAAGTTGTATCGTGCTAGCAGGACCATTCAACCGAGACAAATGGAGACAACACGGTTGCTTTGAATCCTAAAACTCGCAATGAGGTTCATTGAGTAAACCCAAACCTAGACATCAGCACCAAAGAAAAGCTAAAAGACTGATGACAGGACTTAGTCCTAAATTGCAAAAGAAGAACAAGGAATTTAAAATTTTACAGCTTTCACCAAACGCTGTTTAAATACCATCTCCAGATTCCAGACAAATGTCTTCCCACGAAAGTTAGTTGGTTAGTTAATTTTTGGCATATCAACCTAAAAGATTATTATTACCTTCTTCCCACGAAAAATTACTATCTAATACTACCACTTCAAACAAGCGCAAATCGTTGCTTTCTCAAATTCAATTTGCATCATCTGGGTCTGAGTAGCACGTATTTTAGTAATAAAAAGATTGCTGCCGAGAGACAAAACATGGTACGATTAACCAAGAAGTTGGCGAGAAGAAGCCAAGACAAGATTTCATTAAATTGAATTTCTTAAAAACACCCGAAAATGCTAATTCTTTGTGGTGCCAATTTTGCAAAAAAAATATCATCTTTTTATATGAATAGTCTACCTTTCTTATTATTTGGAATTATTAGAAAAACCAGTATTTGAACATTTTTATGCAAATTCAGCCATCCTTAATAATAATTGTTCGAAAAATTCGTCAATGCCATACAATAGAATAGATTAAATTAATTTAAGTATCGGCCAAAACAGCAGCGTCATTCATTTGTTTATGAAATATTATGACATTTTTTTATGAAATAGTAAGACAAGTTTTTGCTTAATGGCTACCATCCGTCGATTCTTGCCAAATCGCTTCAATTAAAAATAATTTTGCATACAAAGCTGTAAACTTTTTTGATCGCACTGTATAATGATCTTAATCAAATTGCTTTTAATTATCGATTAATTGTATTTTAAATATCACTCGCTGAATATTGGGAATTATATTTAGATTTATGTCATTAAGCTGGAAGTTTGTTTAGGGGTAGTTTGAGTGAGTTATAATTATTGCACTCAAGTGGATGCATTTGCGGCATACTCTGCGAACATATTATATCAAGTCCCATGGCCAGGCTTTTGACGCCATAAATAATACGGACAGTGATATATGCTGCACGAAACATGACATATACTTGTTAGCTTCCACTGGGAGCAATTCAAATGTTAAATCATTTAATTAGAAAATTTTCAATTAAACAAACTCGATAATTAATTGATTTTTAACTATACAATATTCATCCGACTGGTTTGAAACTTACATAATAAAAAGTTACATTATTTTTTAATTTATTTATATAAACATACTTCGATTAACGTTATAATTGTTGAACAAAATATCTATCAGAAAGGGAATTTTAGTATACTTCATCACTATTTATATAATAAAATCCTTATTCTGTGGTTTTGACATCAAACTCCTCCTAGAACATAGGTCGAAGAAACATGCAAAAGGTCTCAAAAGAAAGGTAATGAACCTTAGAAAAACTTCTTTATGTCAAACATATATATTTTTGAATATCTTTTAAGTGCATGCTAATTTAATTAATCAACCTAATGCAAAATATGGAACATCAGATTTGTTTAGATTAAGAGTGATGTTTGACCGACTGATTGTGTGGCAGAAAGTTTATTTTACAGAATTGAATTAATTAGCATAGCAGAATTTTTATTTATGATATAAATATATCAATTGTAAAACTTTCCTTTCGTAAGACGGGTTTAATGGCTAATAAAATATAAAATAGTAAATAAGTTTGACTATTTGAGCACATTCTTCGCAAAAACCGCTCATTTAATCTTGATGATATTTTCACAATATTATTCAGTGCAATCTTGTGAGTGTTGTTATCCTAGTTCATCCGGGGAAAAATATTATGAAGTAGCAACCAATGGCAATCGGCCACGACTTAAATTCGCGTCTCGTTTGCTTCATTGTGTTATAAAATTAAATTTATATCGAAATTTATGCTTCTTATAGCAAAATTTTGATCAACAAAGTAAATCTAGTGTCATTCGTTAATCGAGGTAAGTTTAAGTCAATTTTATTAACAGTATCTACCCTGATCGTATATTATCAAAATAAATTTTATTAAAGTATTTGAGGCAAGCTTTATCTGTACTGCTCGTTTGCATCAAGCATGCGTATTTATAGAAATATTATTAAAAAATATAATATCAAACAAAAGCTATAAAAATCATTAAAAATGGTGCACAATGTATCACAAAATGTATGAGTGTGGATTAATAAATGTTGGTTACATACACGGTAGTGGTATAATGGGAATATATTATATATAAAGCTTAAATAAAAATTATTTTGTGTGACTTACATTGGTAGAGTAGGTTGGGCTCCAGCTAACGCCGGTTCCGGTACCAAGTCTCTCACGGCGATAATAGATGGCGTCGAAACGGATTTTTGTAGTGGTAGTCTGGCCGGTAGCAGGCGCAGCTGTTCGGCTTCGCGTTTTGCCTTGAGTTTATTAAAATCATTCTGAAATCATAAAAATGCATTTTTATAAAAAATGTCGAAAACATGAAAAATCTAGAAATCTATCAAAATTCTAAACCGTACAAACGACAAAAGTGCATCGAACGTTAAATTTTACATAAATAAGTTTCTGACCAAGCATGACAAAAATAGTAAATAATGCCGAACGAGTTTGTGAATCGGGTTGAGCATAATATGAAGGCTACAGATAGACCGTTTTAACTGATCTTTCAATGTATAGTTTAATTTTCATGTATTTGGTTCGAATTTTCTTGAAAATATAATAGTCGCGTGCTATATTGATTGACAGCATTTTTCAAACAAATCCAAAAATGTCTCATGCATAAGCCTCCCAATATTTGTTAATTATTTCCTAAGCTTACGATAGTGTAAATAAAGTGGTTTCCGATTTACCTGTTAGTATTTAGTTTTATGTAATAAAATGTAATAATGATCCTTACAATTACCTGTAAGTCAGCCTCGTTTAAAGAATGTGTGCTCGCCCCACCACCAGTTCTCGTACCCCTCCTACTAACGATGGTACTATCAGCCCCCAGTAGTCGCGCAGTACTTCCGTCTACATTGTCTATTATCGACGATTCGTCAGCTTCGGATTCCATACTGCTCAAAGAAATGCTAAAACAATCAAAAACATGCATTGTCAATATACGGGCAGAATTGAACAAAAATCTTAAAGTTCATTTAATCAATAGAAAAAAGTTAATGTTTATCACATTTTTTTCGCAAAAAATGAATAGAAAAAGTGGTAAAAATAGAATGTGATGATCGTTAGTAATTTAAATAGTAAAAGATGGTGGAGATAGATGATGCAAAGAAAACAGTGATTGCCAAAAAACGTTATCAAAGGTATGATGGAAAGAAAGTAAAAATAAGAAAATCAATGTGCAAAATAATTACTACTGTAAAAATTATATTCGTTGTAACGTTGCCCCCTCCCCACATCGAGGGCTTCGCATGTTTTAAGTCATCACTTGCTCCATGATTGGCAGAGTTGAAATCCGGACCCTATTATCCAAAATTTCATAGACCACGTGGGTCTATGAAATTTTGTTGCTAATTTACTAAGCATTCAATCATCCCATCAACACTCGCAAACCCCCATAATAGTCAGCACTACAAGAAAGTTGGCAGCTCTAAATTTATTACATATACTGCATATAGGCTCGTTGAGTATATCTGGAAGAAGGGTAGACTTTTTATAAAGTATATTATATTCAGCGGGCCTATATGCAGTATATGTAATAAATTTAGAGCTGCCAACTTTCATGTAGTGCTGACTATATATTCCTTGAAATGGTTTATCAAAAATTCTTCTGAAACACCTTTACTACTTCACTAGTTTGGAGAGAGTCTCAAGGGGAGTAATATTAAGACTATCTTACTGAGTTCGGCATCCGCAAGCTAATTCAAGCGAGCGGTGTGCGAAAGACCTAGCACAGTGAAGGTATGCACGTTAGATATTCGAGCTAACAATGTAAGTTAAAATTATGAACGAGTCAACCGGTTTCGCTTCAACTGGGAAAGCCGCATTAAAGCCCCTCATATTAAAAAAACCGTTTCTAGAATTCAGCCTAGGTCGAGAGGCGATAAAAAAGTGCGGTGCTTCGAAGTCAACTCGATGACCTGGCCGGAAGAATGTAAAGTTTCCTAAAGGTGATTTATTTTCAGTTGAAGTAATACTATTGCAAAAGCACTGTCTAGGCTATCTGACCTTAAATTGTACGTTCCCGATTATACATACCTTGATAAGATTACTGGCTCAACATACTGCGTCGTTGAAAAAAATACTGAACTACAATCTGTCGACGCTGTGTTGAAAAAGTTTCGCAAAAAATTCTCCGCGGAACATCGCTTAGTCCTTATAAACAACACACTGTTTGTAAACCAGGGATAAAATGACCATCCTTTGTTATGTATCTCGCTAGTGACACATACAAGTCATTTCTGAAACTTTGGGCCACTTTGGTAGTTATAAAACGTGGGTCAATTTAAAACGCGATATATGTTCTAAGAGGGTCCGTTAGTAAATGTTGCCATACTACTAAGAAAAAGAGAAATGGAGAGAAGAAAATAGTTAGATAATGAGAGATGGAGGAGAGCCACATAGGACACAGTTAAACAGAAAATTTTTGATAATAAAAGTATTATAAAAAATATTTTCTGAAAAGAATGCTGGACGTAAACAAAGTGAAAAGTTTTTGGTGTTTGAAAAAAAAAAAATAAAGGGCGCGTAGGGCCTGGCCTGCAACGTGCATATGATTTCAGCAAGAAAACAATAAACATTACCTTCTTTGCCTTGGATGTTTGATTTTGTCTTTTGTTCCGGTGAGATCTTCTAACGCAGTCCATGATCGTCTCCTTTGCGGTTCCGGTTGACATAGCCAATCTTGCGCTCCTATAAATTATAAGAAAAAACTTAGCAGAATTCTTTTGGTCTGCAGATTCTTATAATTTTTTTTTATGTAATCAATCAATCAGCAAAGTGTTTAGATAATTTTTAAATATGTTAATTATTCAATAAAAAACAAAATACACCTACCACTGCCTTTCCTACTAGGTGGTTGATGCAAAGGCGACGATCCAAGTGACCCACCCAGCGTTTCCAATTCAGGAACCGATTCGTTTAACGTAGGACAACTAGCGCTTAGCCTAGCTACTTGCGCTAACAATGGATTTAGAGTATAAGCAGAGAAATCTTTTGAGTTTGGCGTGTATACATCTACAATTAAATTGTTGAAAAATAACTATACTAGTAATACTAAGTGCATATAAACATTTTGACTTACTGTGTACAGTGATATCGCGCATGCGCTGCACGGTTTCATGTAGATCTCGCACTTGTTGGAGACTGTCTTCTAGCACGGGGTAGGTTTTGTTGGCTGGTGAGTGGGGGGTCACGCTAATAGTTGGCAGGGGGCCTGGCCGCGGTAACATTTCGGCCAGATGATAATCTGTGATGACGTCCTCGTCACTGTCTGGCTCCCCTCCGCTCTGCCCACACTCATCTGTAATAAAAAATAAATTATGTTAAATGGTCCAAAATTGTAATTTAAAAAAAAATAAAAGCATGCAACATTTGGACAGATTATAAAACTTCACCTTCACACAATTAGATCATTGCACATGTTTTATAGCTATCTCAATAATATTGTTTATTTTAAGAAATGTATGGAAGTATGACAACATTTCTAAATTTTAATGCTTATATGACATTGTGCAGTTTGTTATATTAAATCTTGCACATGCTTTTAGAGGTTGTTTTATTGGCTAATAATCTCAATTCAGCAAATGGACGCCGCGTCACAAAAACCATATAAAATTTGATATAAGAAACTGCACATCTCATACAACTACTATTAAAACTTAGTGTTACAGTCTGTACAATTAAATTGAAGGAATAAGAGCAAAGAGAACAAAATTACATTTATACATAGGTTATATTTAGATATTTTATTGCAAATTATATTAATAATTATATGCATATTAAATAATTCTAATGTTTTGTAGTAGTTTTAGTTGTACGTGCAGTTATTTCTTGAATCATTTAGAAGCAAAGCAAATGTAAATTTTATAAAAATATAGAATTGTTTCTTAAAAAGTTCAAAAGTAAAAGAATAAAAATGTTCCAATGAGAAGTTGAAATCTGGTAATTGTTGAAGCAATGTCCGGTCCGACATGTTTGCGAAATGAGAAAATTTGAGTGATGTTCCCCTCCACAATTTTTTATTACTGAAACATTTCCAACATGAAATGGCACACAATAACTCAACAAAATTTCAATGATTATTCCGTTTATTCTTTTTTATAACAATTCAATTCAAACAGAACTGTTTTATTAAAATGAGTTATTATTTCCATTTTTTTAATAAATTTAACGGTCTTTGTCTTCCTTTGTAATTTCCGCTTTGTTCATGGAAATACAAATTACAAGTTTAAAAACTAATTAATGCCCGAATAAATAAATCCATTAAATTCGTACATCAAAAATGACGATGAATTTATTTTTCGATTAAAATAACATTTGCTTGTTTACGCAAAACAAATATTTCATTAATTAAAATTAAAAAGTTTTATCGATCCGAAATTCGAAACGCAAACAATATATAAAAAATATATGTTTGTTCAGTATTAATGCACTGCGGGGTTTAATATGTTTTCTAGAAGAAAAAAAACGAGTGCGTTTTGCCGGAGCTCAGCACTGACCTGTGACCTTATCTCGGAACAACCGTTCCTATTCCCGTCAGTTTGCAATGTACTTTAATGCACAGATTACATGGTTGGGCATTGATTGAGCGCGGATTTACAAAGGCATTGTCGAAGTTTAAACTGGATGTGTATTGGTTCAGTCAATAGTTTTATAATTGCTGGAGCAATTATCAGTAGATGAATTATTAGTAAGATTTATCATCAACTATCAATTTTGTGAGCTGCATTTAAAACATATATGAGTTAATAAATAAATTTATTTAATTAAAGTTTTGAAGTTAATAATTAAACATTAGGGTATTCTATTTTTGAATAATTTCAAAAAGGAGAAAAATGCTAAATTTTATTTATTCTGCGTTGCCTGTACCTTCGTATGTGGAATTCCATTAAATAATAAGTAGTCAGCAAACAAGCAAATTTTTGAGATAAGTGTCAACTCTCACATGTTATAAGAAGACAATCAAAAACTAATTGATGGCGGTTTTAGTGTAAAATACGATGTAGACCGACGTACAAAGAGCTTTTACTGTGAAAGTGCACATTTGAAAATCGCCCATCGTCGCTGAACAACAAGTGTTAAGTATTTAATTTACAGTACCGCTTAATCGAAAATCAATTGTTTTGTGATTAAACACTTCAGAAAATAAGTATCCAATAACAAGTAAGAAGGTCGATAGTCAGACCTTAATTTTACAAAAAAAAAAAGAATTCTAGTTGATTCCGTCAATTCAGAATTTTTCGACCAGACCCTTATACGACTTAATGTGCAGAATTTCTGGTATTAACAGGATAGGACGACATTTTACATCTTTCACGCATCATTGTAAGTTTTAAGAAAAATGATGCCAGTTTAATCTTTATGAGACGCAATATTCCGTAAGCATCCGCGCTCACCGGTTTTAAAAGTTAAAATCTTCAAACATCGTTCCCTAAGAGTCCTAAGACAATCCGTGTCTAAATTCTTCAAATATCATAAGAAATACCAACAAGTGTATTAAAAGTATATTAATTATACTCTTATGACATAAAGATAAATACATTGAGTTTCAAATAACATTTGTTTTATCAAATTTTAAAAACAAGGAGACAGTTATGCCGCAATCTGTATTTTAAAAATACTATCCGCCTATAGCATTGATTCCCTGCTCCCTTCCTAGAAAGTGAGCAAAACAACTTTTAAATCTTAAATATAAACAAACTCCCATGTACATAGCAAATAGAAGAACTCGAAAAAAAATTTTTCTAAGGCATGTCCAGAAAGTAAGTTACGTTTAATAATGAAAAGAAATCAAGTGAAGATACAGAAAAACTATTTACTGCAAATCTACCTTAAACTATTTATTAAAATCGCTTCCACAATTTTTTGTATGCTTTTTTTTATAAAAGGTTGCCTCCTGTGTTGCCAACCATGTGGTTCTTCATTCTTCAGCTCTTCATTGTTATTGAAGTGTTGATCACTAAGAAACGATTCCAGGGTAAAAATAGATGATAGTCGCTAAGGACAAGGTTAGGTTTATTCTAATAATGGTCCCAGCCAAAGCCATCTAAGAATTGTCGAGGTCAAGCATCGTCATGAATCAAAATAACATCATTTATGAGCATTCTTCGACGCTTGTTCTGTATTGCGCGATGTAGTTTCCCACAGAAAACATTTGCTTTTGATTGATTTTACATATGGCGGAATTTTCCATTGGAATTGAGCAATATCATCAATATTAGCAAATCAGGATTGAAAAATCAACTTTTGTTAATGTTAGATACATAATCCCATATCAATGCGTACAATTCGGAATTTATTAAGTGAATTCTATTAATAAAAATATTACACAGTTAATGGTTAATGATCTATCGAAGTAATGAATAAATAATTTATGATGCGAGTGTTTCGTACATTTTTATAAAATTGTAATACAAGTTTTAATTCTGCAGTGTAGTCCAAGCACATTTACATATTTTTTTGTTAAATGAATGACTGTTATATTATGCCGCTTACACACATTGGCCCAAACGTAGACGTCTAAAATTTGTAAAATTATGAATTGTTGGCCACTGTTGGATGAAAATCAATGTATTCATGCATTTGTCACTAGGCTGCCCAAGCGCGCTGTCCGTCATTTTTTAACAACCCATGTAGAGTAGGTCTTTTCTAAAGTTAAAACTAATATATTAAAATGCCGGATGTCTTTGTGATTAAAGGGATTCGCCGAACCCTGACAAATTGTGATTGGTCAGATCGTACAGTATAAAGAATTAAAAATTGCGAGTGTGCTTGGAACACACGCAGTGGAAGTAATTTTTTGAATTATATTATAATATACTGAAAATAAAATGTCAATTTAGTGTAATATTTATTATTCAAACATAACCACCCTGTCACTCATTACACCACGGACATGCAAACTAATGCATATAGGCAATGCACACGTCCCGGTCCAACTTATTTCAATTCGCTTACTGCCTGTATCTACCCGCTCCTCCCAATTTGTTTACATTTTGCCTATCCGCTTTTTCGGAATCACACCTCTATGTAAAAGTTTCACTTCAATAAAGTAATAAATTTTATTAATAAAATACTTATCAATTTTTATATTTCAAATTTGCAAATATAAAAAAATGAAATTTCATTGTTTATTTATTTAAATTAATTGCAATATATATTTTGTTCTTCATATTAATTTTATATATTAAATTTAACAATTGATTACGTTTCGCTTTTAAATCTTATATAAATGGCATAAAATTTTATAATTATTATTATTTAAATCATTAAAATAAAGAATATGCCAATAATAAATATTAAATGAATCATATAAAATTGTATATAATTATATCTTATAAAAGTGAAATACTACCATTAGTTTACCAGTTCAGTTTCAATAAATTATTTAAATTATTCGACACGGAGCTTCCAGTGTGCCGACCATAATTTTATCGATCGATAGTCTTGGACAAAATCTTAACAAAGATGCTTTGTCTAATGTGTGGTCCTAGCGTTATGCAACATCCAAAACGTCTGTTGTCCATATATACCCTATAGGATTATTATATTTTACAAGAAAATCATTCATTTTTCTCTTTACAAGATATGATTGGCAATATGTAATCAAATAGTTTGCAAACCAAATTATTTAAAGTTATTTTGTTTGTTGTTGTGTCAGATACATGCCATTTTACACTTCTATTATTGGTTTATTAAAAAAAGTATGAAAATTACATTAATTCTATATTGAACTTGGTACTGGGTACTTGGAATATTCTCTATAATAACACCATAAAATAAACCACTCGATGTTCTATAGTAAATTTATATAAAAAATCTTGAAAGATACATCCACATCCCCGTGACGTCATAGTACGTATTGAAATTGGAGGCGGGTGGCGTCATGGATCGCCGGTTATGTATCGAGAGTGGTGGGTTGTGTGTCGCAGGTCACATTTAATAATTTATAATGCGTCTGATTAAGTAATGGAAATTTAATTTAAAAAATTAGTTGTAATCAAAGTTGTATTTCTAGCATAAGTATTTTCAAAAAATGTTGAATACTATACGAAGTATCCCGTATTTATTTAGTTGCAAAATTATTCATTTAGCTTAAATATAAGAATTATGCTAGTACGTCATTCTGGAGCGCAGTGTAACAAAAAATGTAAGCTTTGATACAAGAACCTACGTATCATCATACAAGCTCGAGTTGTTTAATCTTTTTTCACCAACACATAAAAACTAGGAAATGTATTGAAAGATAACAGAGCCGCAGAGACGGACCATTGTCATGTTTTAATTAATTCCCTACAACGAGAACACTCTTAAAATCTAAATAAAGGCTAGACTTCTACAACAAGTATTTGATTCAACTTTCCGGCCAACACGAGAATGGCTTTTAGAGATAAAAATCTCATTACCAATCTATCTGATAAATAGAACAAAATATCATTCTACATTATTGAAAACCACAATTTAATTCAACGCGCGCAGTCCTGATTATATTTTGCTTATTATAATATTCTCATTTGCAAACATTCACAATTCAGCGAAAACCGTGAAAAATTATGTCTCAGAAATCCTGTAATAGACATTCTAGATTAAAATTCCGATAGAATCTTTCACTAATGATTATTTGACGCACTGAGAGCTTAAAAATAAGCTCCATTTTAAATTTATAATTAACGCCGATTACACGCTCACATTATTCAAATTCGACACGAGTTTCACTCACTTTCCACAGAGAATTCGCCACGGCGCGTAATGAGAAAATGAAGCAACGACATCGAAAACATTAACACAATCCTAATGCCGAAACAATTATGCAAACCACCGTTAATAATTCAAAGTACCTTTAATAAGGCAGGATAATCCCATCGCAGCAACAAGTGCCTGACTGATCCTCACGTAACAATCACACCTGAATCTGGCTTGCGCCGCGACAATTGTCATCACGGCTACATTTTTTTCGTCTTCTTGTTTCGCTCGTATTCTACTACGCGGAATTCGCGACGTTTCGTGCTGTAGTGAGCCAAGGCACGATTGGATCCACACGGATTCACACCGGATTGCGGTCTTAAGACACTACATCCGACTATCCCCATTGTCTTCGTTCTTTTGTGTGAAACGG
>JARJEC010142212.1:0-12530 GCA_030264575.1 Tachinus sp. AB-2021 | reverse complement strand
TTGACCAGTTTTGGAGCGCCTAAATTATTTTTAATGATAAAAACCTTCAAGCTTTACAAAGTTTAAAAAATCACAGTAAACTTTTAATTGATGGGTACCCTTTGTTTGCGCAAGAAATTTAGTTGCCAAAAATATGAATTTTGACCAGTTTTGAAGCGCCTAAATTATTTTTAAAGGTAAAAATCCTTAATCTTTACAATGTTTAAAAAATCACAGTAGACTTTTAATTGACGGGTACCCTTTGTTTGCGCAAAAAATCTAGTTGCCAAAAATATTAATTTTGACCAGTTTTGAAGCGCCTAAATTATTTTTAATGATAAAAATCCTCAAGCTTTACAATATTTAAATGATCACAGTAAATTTGATGGGCCTTTGTTTGCGCAAGAAATCTAGTTGCCAAAAATATGAATTTTGACCAGTTTTGGAGCGCCTAAATTATTTTTAATGATAAAAACCTTCAAGCTTTACATTGTTTAAAAAATCACAGTAAATTTTTAATTGATGGGTACCCTTTGTATGCGCAAGAAATCTAGTTGCCTAAAATATGAATTTTGACCAGTTTTGAAGCGCCTAAATTGTTTTTAAAGATAAAAATCCTCAAGCTTTACAATATTTAAAATATCACAGTAAATTTTTAATTGATGGGTACCCTTTGTTTGCGCAAGAAATCTAGTTGCCAAAAATATGAATTTTGACCAGTTTTGAAGCGCCTAAATTATTTTTAAAGATAAAAATCCTCAAGCTTTATAATGTTTCAAAAATGACAGCTAACTTTTAATCTATGGGTTCCCTTTGTATACGCCCGAAATGTAGTTGCTTAGCTGATATTTAACGTCAATTTATTCTTTTCTGGCTTATTACAAATTCATTTTTTATTAATTTGATATTTGAATGCATTAAATATTATTAGAGAGTATATTTACTATTTCATAAATATGGTTTTAATGTAGAATGGTATAAATTAATAATTAAATTAATATTTCTACATAAACGTTATAGTAAGACATCAATTGAAAGGCTTATTGCCAGATAAGGATAAACCACATTTTTAAACAGAGTTTTTTAGCAATTATTTTTTTATATAATAATAATTACTACATATTTCTATAAAAAAATATTTCTGTTATAGTATTTGACGTCGTTTTTTTTAAATATAGATATAGAGTGAATATTATATTATAAGTAGTAACTACAAAAATGTGGCATGTCATCAGCTGACAATAAGCCTTTCAATCATTCTTTAAATATTAAATTGATTTACTTCCATATTTTAATGGCACAATAATGTTTCACTATAGGCAACTTGTTATACATCTCTGTTGGTGTATTGTTGGTTGCGTACATTGAAACACATCGCAATTTGATTGGTGGCATGTTCAGTTGTATTGTTGTGAAAACATTAATTTTAAAGTGAATTATATAGAAACATTTATAATGATTGTGATTAATCGCATATCCTCTAAAATATTCTTGTCACGTAAGTGAAAATTTGCTGAAACGAAAATGTTAGCTCATAGTATATTCAATTCAATGCTTAGCAAATGGGCATAATTTGTTTGATTACATTTAAAATTATTAATAACATATTTTGATTTTGTTAAAAATTGCGAACCAACAAGCTGCAATAATTGCCAATCGTGATTATTTGTTATACAGCAATCTGCGTATGCGAATCTTATCCTCCGGATGGTTATTTGCAAAATTCAGTTGTAAATAAATGTAAACAAATATATGCAACCAGTGACATATCTAAATTGTTGCATTTAATTAAACTGTGTGATCTTATTAATAATAATATATCAATGAGATCCAACTAAATCTCATATTTTTTTAAAGCTGGTTTAGGTTGGTAGTGAAAAATGACATTTAACAAAAACAGTGCTGGTTAGTTTCGGGTCTTGTTTAATTAAATAAATTGTGTAGTGAAATGCAGTACAGAGCTAATCAAAGGTAAAATTGCTATTTCTAGTTGTTTATCCTGTTAATTGCATGATTACTGGGCGCCCGGTAGCTTTATTTGCATGTGATAGTAGAATCGTATGAGCTGAGTATAAACCGCTATTTGCAATAAAATTCCGTGGCTCAGATTGATAACCTGATAACGTTTGAATTACGATGGAAGCCTTTACTTATATATTGTTAGAAATAATTGTAGTACGCTATATTATTATTATTACATAAACAATGCATGCAATTTGTGGTAATTCGAATTTTATTTTCTGATCAAAATAATAATGAAAATAGCTTCGTTTAATTAAATTGGTGAGTAATTTTGTTACTAATTAAATCATCTGTATTGTTTTAGGTTGGTAGTGGTAGTGAAGTAAATGACATCTGAGAAAAACTGTGCCTGCTATTTCGGGACCATACTTCGGGATAGTTTAATGAACTATCGAAATGCTGGGAGCTGCTAATGAAAGGTAAAATTGTTATTTGCTCGTCTTGCTAACTGTATGATTGCTGGATGCGTGCTAACTTAATTTACATGTGATTGCCATATCATGTAAGCTGGATATCAGCCGCAGTATTTGCAATTCAAAATCTTGACTCAGATTGATAATCCGATTGCAGGCAAAGGTTTGAATTACGATGTCCCCCTCTAGAGTGTTGAATTGATAAGTTATGTTACAAATTGTGACTTGTATGCTGTGATTATAAATATTGATTGAAGTTACAATAATTACACATATCATCAGATATGCAGAAAAGCAGAAATATTGTGGGCCAACCGCATTTATACTTTCAACATCTTTATTATATTTAGTGTTTCTTTAAATTGGCGATTAGTAGCCGCACTCCTTTTCTGGGTCTCACTTCATGTTGTGGTTGATATGTAGTGGGATATACCGGGTGACCCATTATAATTTATTTTTTTAATATTTCAAAAAATATGCATTGTACAAAAATTTTCTTGGTTGGACATGCCTTATAAAATTTTCTCTTCTCCTACTCCCCATGGGCGGGGGAAGGGCAAATTTGGAATTTTATTAAGAACTTTTGATCATATTGTGATTTTACGGAAAAAAATAGACGATTTTTGTATGAAACACTTTTCTTGGATGGACAAAAATAGACTTGAAAACGGTACCATACGCAATGGTTACAGCGCAAATTATCACGCAACGAAAACATTGTTAAATACTAAAGTTGCGTATTTTTTCCGATAAAATCCGAATTTGGGTTTTTATTTCAGATTCTGTTTGTGCCCCAGTCACCCTGCACCGCACCCTGGAGGGTGGTGGCGGAGAAAATTTAATAGGAAGGGATATCTTTCTCAAAACCATTTCACTTTTGTACGAAACATTTTTTTGTACGACGCATTTTTTTTAGATATTTCAGTGGATAAATTAAAATTGATCACCCGGTATAATAGTTGAGGTATAGTACAACCAAATTAACGAGGCCTATGGAAGGCGTTTTTGCGCAACGATAGAGAAAGACGCAAAACACGCGAGGTCCAGAGTATGCTCCGAGAAAAAACTAGGGCTGCTTTTGTTTCTGAGCATACTTTAGACCTCTCTCTTAGTTATGCGTCCTTTTCTATGTTGCACGAAAACGCTTTCAATAGGCCACGTTAAGTTGGTTGTAATAGGGAAAATCTTGACTTCCGACCGATACCATTTACCTTTGAAAAACAATTTGTTTTCATGGGGTGGTTGGACTGCGTGCGACCTGGTTGTCCCTTTGTGCTCCTCTTGAGTCTTACACCTTTAACAAGTCTTCAGGTTTTCTTAGGTTAGGTTAGCATATGCTAGCCAAAGCGAATTGTGCCATGCATGTTGTATGATTCTTATTTGCACAGCTGATGCTGCAGAGTTAATTTATTTTTCAAGCATTTGAGGCATAGGGCATCTTTTTCTATACTCAATCTATGCACGTGCTTGTCTTAACAAACTAATTATTGCTTTTAACCACAGTGTCCAGTAATTAATTCTATAAACAGATTGTGTTTGATTTGACTCATACAATAATGATTGCTTGGCAAAGAAGGCCACGGGCGCAACTACGTTTGGGGCGCAAAAAATATGATACCCACCAGGTTGAGAGTTGAGTCTTTTGTTTTTAAAGTAATTTTATCGCTTCAAAACTGTTCAAAATTTATAGATTTGAGCACCAACCAAAAAAAATTGATGTTTTTAAATATTTTTTTTACAAATATTTTTTATTAGATATTTTGCCAACAATTTTAAAGCTTAACGGCTCCCTCAGATCGGCACAGACTATCAGCGTAAATAATTTTCGCCAATCTGGGGAAGTTTTAAAATATAGTCTTGAATTTTGAAAGTAAAAAGATAATTTAGAAGATCCAAATTGATTTTTTTAGTTTCAAAATTGGAAAGAATGCAATTTTTGAACAATTGTATCAAGACAGTCGAAGTTTTTGGATGTTTATTTAGCAGAACTTATTTTTTTTAATGTTTTTCAGATTAAACTGAGTTAAAAAATATAGGTTTCTTGTCTACAAATTGTTTTTGGTGCTTCACAACAGCTTGAAATATGATATTTCATGAACACCAATCACAAAACACTTGAAGTCTTTTAACATATTGCGGTCTACACATTTTTACCTACTTTGCTAATAATTCCTAAGCTTGTAATTTTTCATCCAGCTTCTAAACTGCTTTTTATGCTTGTTTGAATTTGCTGGTTCTGAGCATCAATTACAGTACAACCAACTTAGCGTTTTTGCGCAAACATTGACGCATAACACCAGAGAGACCCAGGATATGCCCAGAGGCAAAACTAGCGCTGGTTTAGACTCAGAGCATACTCTAGACCTCTCTTGTGTTATACGTCACTTTCTACTGTTGCACAAAAACACTTTTGGTAAGTTGGTTGTACTTTAGTAGTAAACAATTGAAGAATTTGATTATTTCAGTAACTACTTTTAGATGTTTTTTTATCCATTCTGGGCTTTTATTATTTCAGTAAGTACTTTTAGATGTTTTTAACCATTCTGGGCTTTTAAATTGAAACTTTCTGTCTTTGAAAAGCTTTTATTTTGAAACGGTTATTTGTTGGTGACCAACAACAACATCGCAAAAATCTTTTGTGCAAGTTACTAGCCACATTAGCCAAATTAGCGAGAATGAGATGTTTTTTTACTTATTCTGGGCTTTGGAATAAAGTTTTCCTCCTTTTTACTTGCTTTTTATAGCTTCAAAACTGATATATTTGGCCACCAAACATAAAAAAGTTTTGGTCTTTGTGCTGATTACTACGTAGGAATAATTTTATAATTTTTGTCTTGTTTTGTTAACCATTCCTTGCTTTACAATTGAGTCTTCCTGCTTTTAAAGTACACGTTGAGTTTCAAAACAAAACTCCAGCTACAAAACAGTTGCGTTTTTGCGCAAACTATCTAAAAATTATTTTTACATATTTTTCTAATTACCATGGGTTTTCTAATTGTCTTTTTGACTTTCAATTGCTTAAAACTCTATTTTTTTTTTTTGGTACCTGCTACAAAAGAGTTGAAGTTTAGTTTTAAAAACGTTTACCGAGCTGAAAGATATGTTTAGATATTTTGCCAGAAATTCCGAAGTTTAAAACTGGTTCTTTCTGCCTCTAAATTGTTTTGGAACTTTAATACTAACCAAAATTGGCATTTTTGATACTAATTGTTGATTTTTTTCAATAATGCCTACGTTTTGGAAATTTGAAATTACGCTTTTAGCTTTGAATTGTTTTTTGCAGCTTCAAATTTGTGCTTCTAATATCTTTGATCATTTTATTGTCTCAATCCAGGTTTAGATCTTTTGCTGATAAATCTAAGGTTTCAGATCTGCTTTAAATTGTCTTTGAAATTCCTATTGTGTGTACCAATTACAAAACAATTGAAATTTATGCAGAAATTTCTACCTGCAAATTATTTTTAGATTTTTTACCGACAATTTCAAAATTTAAAACTATGTCATCTTGCCTGTAAATTACTCCTATAACTTTAAAAAATTGATATTTTTAAATAACAAAATAATAGTAGTTGTTTTTGGAGTTTACATTTTTTTGCAATAGATGCAAAACAAATGAAGCAAATCAAAATATCGTTTTTTTATGTTTTGCGTTTTCTCGATTTCAATCATCCTTTATTAGCAGTTCTAATTTTTGTGGTATTTTAAGCACCTCTAATATGCGATTTAAAAAATAATAGACGTACACAATTTTTACTGTTTGGAAAACGTTTCATGTTTTAAAGTTAATCCTTCCTATAGTACAACTAAGTTAGCGTCGCATATAGAAGATGATAGAATATGCTCAGAGATAAAACCAGCGCTGGTCTTTTGAGATCTTTCTCATGTTTAAAAACACCTTTCATATTCCACGCTAAGTTGGTTCTACAGTATTTATTCTTCATTTTGAGTCAATTTAGCATTAGCATTTTTAATGTACGGACTTCAAACTTATCAAAATAATGTTAACTTTTGTTTTATTTTTATAACGTTTGGAATATATTTTTATATTTTATAATTAGTTTCTTTCTAATTATTTTCAATTTTGAAGCAATTTTGAAGAGTTTCTGAAGCAAGTTTGCAAAAAATATTACTTTCATTTGTGACAAAATTTACAAAATTTGTGAAAAATTTGCTAAAATTGCTGATAAAATTGCAATATATGGGAGAATTTTTTGTCAATATTGGGTTAAAGGAACGCGCAAGTTAAATACTTACCAGTACATGCGCTGTTTACCCTCGTTACGGCATTGTTCACTTACGATATTTCCTTTTGGGTATTTTGTGTTGTCTGTTGGAATTGTTTTTAATAATTCATTCCTTGAAAGTTTTTCCACAAATTGTTACTGTATTCCGTTGCAAGTTTGCTTTAGATTAATTTTTTCCGCCTCATGTGGAGTTCCAAAAGTGGGCTTTGGTCCAATAAATGTCCCAGTTATTCCCCTTTTGACTAGTTGGTTGGCAATAAGGTTTCCTTCTATGCATTGATCTTTTAATATCCAGACCAGGCGTATTCAGTTATTTGGGTCGAGTGTACCTAAACTGTTTATGCAATCTAAGAATTGGCCAGAATAAATTCTGGCCAAGTTTGCCTCTTGTTGTTTAATTATCTCAACTTTTTCTTTATGTGGGCATAGAAGAACCATATAGTAGCACCTCTGTATTTGAAGGCATTCTTGCTTATAAGGCACCTTTCCTGTACACTTGAATTGCATGTTAGACATAATTTTGGCCTAGTTTACCTTTTATGGTTCAATTATCTCAACCTCTTCTATATATGGCCAGGAACCACATGGTTGCATCTCTGTATTTGAAGGTATTCTTGCTCTTAAAGCATCTCTTCCGTGCTTTTGGATTGCATGTTAGATATAATTCTAGTTAACTTTGCCTTTTGTTGTTTAATCATTTTAACCTCTTCTTTATATGGCCAGAGAACCACATGCTTACACTTCTGTAGTTGAAGGTATTCTTGCTCTTAAGGCATCTCTTTCGTGCACTTGGATTGCATGTTAAACATAATTCTAAACAAGTTTGCCTCTTGTTGTTTAATCATCTCAACCTCTTCTTTATATTGCCAGAGAAGCATATGGTTGCACCTCTGTGTTTGAAGGTATTCTTGCTCTTAAGGCATCTTTTCTTGCACTATGTTAGACATAATTCTGGTCAAGTTAGCTTTTGTTGTTCAATTATTTCAACCTCTTCTTTATATGGCCAGAGAACCACATGCTTACACTTCTGTAGTTGAAGGTATTCTTGCTCTTAAGACATCTCTTTCGATCATTTGGATTGCATGTTAGACATAATTCTGGTCAAGCTTGTCTCTTCTTTTTCTGTCATCTCAACCTCTTCTTTATATGGCTAGAGAACCATATAGTTGCACATCTGTATTTGAAGGTATTCTTGCTCTTAAGGCATCTTTTCAGTGCAGTTGCATTGCATGTCATATATAATTCTGGTCAAGTTTACCTCTTGTTGTTCAGTCATCTCAACCTCTTCTTTATATGGCCAGAGAATCATACGGTTGCACCTCTGTATTTGATGATATTCTTGCTCTTAAGGCATCTCTTCCGTGCACTTTATTGCATGTTAGACATTATTCTGGTCAAGTCGGTTTTATAGTTAATCATCTCAACTTATTCTTTATATGGCCAGAGAACCATATAGTTGCACCTCTGTATTTGAAGGTATTCTTATTCTTAATGCATCTTTTCGTGCACTTGGATTGCATGTTACACATAATTCTGGTCAAGTTTACCTTTTGTTGTTCAATTATCTCGTCCTTTTCTTATATGGATATAGAACCGTATGGTTGCATTTGTGCTCGGCATTTGAAGGTATCCTTGCTGCTAAGGCATTTTTATTTTTTTGGGCTGGTTCTAGTTTGTGTTCTGTCTCTATATTTATCATATCATTATTTGTTTTATACGTCAATTCATACTTGTTCTTGGCTACTATGGTAAATGTGGGGTTACCTGCAAAGGTATCTACTGTATCAACTATCCTAGTTAGCCTTTTTATCCTAAAATGTCATAGTAAACCAAGTTCCAAAACAGTCAAATCAACAGTGACGCTGACAATAAAAACGAGGTCCGGTCACGTATTGAGCAAGCCCGTGCAGCCTTAAAAAAATGAGCAAGGTACTACTCAGTAGAGACCTCAATCTTCCCCTACGAGTCCGATTACTTCGTTTGTTATGTGTTCTCTATCTTATTATATGGCGTAGAGGCATGGACTATCAACAACGACGAAATGAAACGTCTGGAGGCTTTCGAGATGTGGTGTTACAGAAGAATCTTGAGAGTCTCTTGGATGAATAAGGTCCGCAACTCGGATATACTTCTACGCCTAAACAAGACCTCTGAAATCCTGAACACCATCAAAAAAGGAAGATTGAATACTTCGAACATGTGATGAGAGGAGATAAGTATAGACTGCTGCAGAACATCATGCAAGGAAAAATTGCGGGCAAGCGCAATCCATGCAGAAGGAAGACATCGTGGTTGAAGTACTTACTCGATTGGTTTGGAGTAAATACAAGCACACTATTTAGAGTCGCTGTTAATAAAATACAAATAGCAATGATGATTACCAACGTTCTGAAAGGATATGGTACATAAGAAGAAGAAGAAACCCACAATCCTCCCTTAATTAATAAGATGTTGATATTATTAATATAACTTATAAATTATATCTGTAATTTACATAAGATTAGTGCCTCGTGAACATGTGGCCGGCAGCATGGCAATAATGCGTAAATTATATTAGAATGAATTTAAACAAATAAATTTGAGCCTTATAAAGCATATCTGCGAAAGATTCAATTAAACTTAAATTGCATTTAATTCTGATACATAAATGCTGCTAAAATAATTGAAGTTATATTCAACTTAACAGCTCGCAGCAAAAAGGACCAATTAAGAATCAATTTAATATTATCTTACCTGGTAGCCAATAACTCGCATGTATATTCCAATTGTTTTTAGGGTACACATAAAGTAAAATGGATAAATAAATAAATAAATAGTATTTATTTATTCACTTAATCCGAATCTAATAATTTAAAGAATTAATTAAGTATAAGTTTTTATGTATACTACTGAGACAGTAAAGGTTTTGTGTCAGAGTTGTAATTATTTAATAATTATATTCTAATTTTAAACTTAAGCTAAAAATTTAATTTGTAAACAATTAAAATAATATAATAAATATAATAAAATTAATAATTATTTGCGGTATTCGTAAGATTTTATTGTCAAAATTAAATAGTTGGCACAACTGCTTGCTGCTTGTATTACCACACACTAGCACAAGTAATGTCATTTGTAAAATTATATTTACGCATGAAGTTTGCTGTAGAGTAAACATCAATTTTGCTAGTGGTAGTGGATATAAGTATATCATAATTATTCACATAAGTTTTATTCATGTGTACAGAATTTTAGATTTTCCAGCAAACATTTTTTCAATTTTTACACGAGTTTTATAATTTTTCACAAAATGTGTGCAAAATTTCTCATTATTTTCTTTGCTTTTCATCAGATTTTCATCAATTTTTACCAATTTTATCAAATTATATTTACACTGACAAGTGGCCCATAAAAGCATGGCAAATAAATCATCATCATAATCATTATGATTCTCCCATTTCAGATAAACGTTTCGGAAAAAGTTTAGTATTATGAAACCAACCAAACATGTTGTTTGGACGAAAACTGTTTGTTATAATTATATCCATATTCGCAGAAGGAGAAACACATTTAAAACTACAATTCACGGTATAATTTATTTTTTCGAAAATTTGCACGTTTTCACGTTAATATTATTTTAGAAAGAAATGGAAATTCTGGATTGCGTCTTAGAAATACACGCCGATTTTAAAGAACTACCGACAGCTATCGCGTATGGCGATGTTGATACCAAAATCAGCGATGAGTTTTCTAAAGCCGTTTTGTTTAAGCAGAGCGTTATTAATATAAAACAATTAAACCGGTTTAATAAATATTACGGCAACGATAATACACATTTTTTTCTCATTGCATTAAATTCGACCGTAGAAATGATAACGCTTTTAAATGAACTTCATAAGTACAATTCAACGGCTTTCAATTTAATTCTATATTTGGGCAATGAAGATATTAATATGCTTTTACAATATATTGGCTCCAAATTGTATATGTTGAAGACAATTGTGGTAGAAATAAACGCATTCATTTATAAAATTCAAAGCTACACAGATAATTGTGGTGAGAAATACGACAAAGTGTTAGTGAGTAGTTGTTTCGATAAAAATATCACTCAAATAAAACAATTTTACACGTCCCAATTGACAGATTTAATGAATTGCCCATTTTATTACGCAGACGACGATGGATCAAACGTGCACTTTTTAAAGCAAATTAGTAATATCTATAATTTTTCTGTGGATAATAATTACTCTGGTAAATGGCTTGGTTTTTATTTTAGCCAGGTATTGCATTTTGGAAAAACTGATGTTTCCGTCCATCCTTTACAAGAATATAAGTTCATGATCGCCGCTCCAAAGCCCGGTATAATTCCCAGTTGGCAAAATTTTAAATACATTTTTCAGAAAGATCTTTGGTATGCAATTTTTATAACTTTTTTCCTAATAACAATGTGCGTTTATATTATCCTCAGCAAGTTCTCAATAAGTCAATTGGATGTTTCAAAAATAATTTTAGAAATATACGGAGTGTTAATATTTCAAACAATTGAAAATCCAAAAATGCTTTCAATTAAAATTATAATCAGTTTTTGGGTGATGTTTTCATTGATTGTCACATCTGCTTTTATCGGCGTATATTACACTTTCTTATTTATCAAATTCCCAACTAAACAAATTAATAGTCTTGATGATGTTATCGAAGCTAAACTAATTATGTATTTTACGAAGTTTGGAGGAATGGATATATTTGCTGATAACATCGCAGCTCAGAAATACGCACAAGAAAGCGCAGTAATATTGGAAGGCTTTCCTCAATTTTACAAAGCTTTTCAAAATCTCGGCAAATACAAAAATTACACGATGTTTATAGATGAAACGATGAAGACTTATCAGAATCACACGGTTTTATCCGAAATACATTTCATTAATTACTGGTCTACATATTTGTTAACAGAAGTTTCAAACAGATTTCCGCTTAAAGCGATTTTCATTAAAAAGTTCATGGCGTTTTTTGAAATGGGACTGTTCAGAAGAAATGAAATCAATCTTCAAAATCGGGATGGTTCAGATAATTCGCCCATACCTTTAAGGATGTTACATTTTGAATTTATTTTTTACTCCTTGTTTATTGGATTGTTGACTTCTTTTATTGCCTTTATATCCGAACAGTGTTGGTTCAAATATTTAAAAACGGAGCATTAAATTGTTGTCTCCGAATGTGATTGTAAAGCGTAACCTACCATTAATAATCTGTACTGTATTTTAATAATAAACATTTTGATTAGCACTATAAGCAGTAGTTTTTTTTAACCTTCTAGCGAACATACACGTATGGAGTTAAAAGGAATTCTTACAATATTATTGCAAAATTTATGCTTGGATTGCATCAGTTATGGGAATTGATAAATCTTTCGCTATTAAGGGTCTACATCGCTCGCGACAATGTCGATAAGACTTCATGAATCATCTAACAAATTAAATGCTAAAAGAGGAGTTCGGCAAGGGGAAGTAATATCTCCAAAACTGTTCACCTTGGTACTCGAGGATATTTTTAAAAAACTACAATGGGACAACAAAGGATTGAACATACATGGTGAACACTTGTACAATCTAAGATTTGCCGATGATATTACACTCTTTGCAAAAGACAAACAGGAACTGATTGATATGTTGGAAGAACTACAGGATGAGGCTGCAAAAGTAAGACTACACATGAACTACACAAATACACAGTTTAATACAAATACACCAGATGCAGACGAAACAATACAGATTCATTATAGCATAATAAAAAAGATAGAAACATACATATACCTTGGCCAAGCTATAAGACCGGGCAAACAAAATCAAAAATGGATATTGATAGGAGAATTAGACTGTGATGGGCGGCTTACGGC
>JARJEC010142162.1:0-12531 GCA_030264575.1 Tachinus sp. AB-2021 | reverse complement strand
ATTAATTTGTCATGCATGCGTTTAATCTTGAGATATTATCTTGAACGTTGTGAACAACCCGAGAAATCCGGACTTTGTAGCGTTTACATTTACCCATTTCAGTCTCGCATCGCCTCTCGCGCGAAAATTCAAATGCGGCACCAAACAAGTAGTTGTTTTTATGTAGGACTTGTGTATAATTTTACTTATGATATCAGTACATATGCCCGATTTGGATGACAACTAGGTAAGAGTAAAATGGCAGTAACTGAACACCATTCACAGTTCTGATAAATCTTACTATTGTAACTTGCTAGTTTGACTGTATATGGCGGTTTGTTACTCTGACAAATATTAATTTTTTGTTGTATTTTATTTAGTTTTTTGTTGGAAAGTATTCTTTACAGTCACGTCTTCCGCATACTTAGGCACTAAATTACCTCATTTCTTCACAGGGCACTGTTGGATAGCTCCATCTTATTCTTCAGGCTTAACATTAAAACAGCTTTGACTTCTAACTCTTCTTACTTTTTTGATTTCGCCTACTAGTCTTTTGGTGTAAATATTCTTTTCCTCACTTTTGAATATGGTTTTTACCATATTGTCATTGTTGGTGTCGTTTTTATGAAATTGTTTCGTGTAGTATAAAAGAGCGATGATTAGTAAAAAAAGACAGAATACATACATTATACTTTTTTATGTTTACAATAACGCATACTATATTGCTCACTTGCTGTCAGCGGCGACAAGCTTCCTTTATATTTTTCTAGTTTTCTTTTTTGTATCTTTCTTTCAATTTGGCTTTTGCGGTTCTTACATGACCAGTTTCTTTGTCATTTTTGCTTGCAGACTTATCAGTTCAGTCAAATTAGCCATTAAACAACCAGAATTTCGACTTCTTGTAGCGCTGAGATTTTTCTTCATAATTGTATGAAAACATGTCAGCAGGTTTGTGAGTTGGCAATGGTAATATGAGAATATCTATGTCTTTTTGCGTTTTTTAGTTAATACTTTTAAACAACTCGAATAACATTAATTTTTTCTAGAAATGTTTAATCAAAAGTTGTTTAAAATTGAATTTCTATAAAATATTGTAATTTTTTTGTATTTTTTGCATTTTTTACATAAAATTTAAAAACCACCGATTATGACAAAAATTTTGTTAAAAATATTAAAAATTTGAAATCTGCACCCTTGAAAACCCAGAAAATATACGACTAACGCGGATAAAAATCGAAAGCAAGTAAACAAACCATGCATAATTGTCCTAAAATTTTAATTTTTTAAATTGAAAAGTTAATTTTTCGGCATGATGCGTAATGTATTTTATGTTTGTTTTTCTCGCTTTTATGTAAAAACTTCGCGGATAATCAAAAATTTTGAAAAGTAATTTTTTATAGAAATTTAATTCTAAACAACTTTTGTTTGAATTTTTTCGAAAAAAATTATACTTTTTTAGATATTTCAAGATTTTGGTTATTCAAAATTGTGAAAATAATTAGTGACATGTTTTCGGATACACATACCAACGCTTTTATGAAGAAAAATCTCGCCGCTAGAAAAAGTCTACGAATTTTGCCTTATTTAAATAGATTATATGGGTATTACACCGTTACCATGTAATGTGTCTGCTAAGATAAACTCATATAATTACTTCTAATAACTATTCAATTTTTAAATCCATTTATTATATTAATTTGTCTTTGTTCTATCACTAATATAGTTGTCCGGTTCATAAATAACAACTAAAAAGGGAACAAAGTTAATATATAATATTAATATCAAGCGTTATACTTATTTTGTTGTATTGAATTGGAAAAATTGAGACAATTGGGTATATAGAATCTTGTAGAGCTTCTGCCGGGACGAGAAAAATCTCGATCTCGTCTCGAAATCGCGATCGAGATCGAGACGAGATTTTTTTCCCAAGATCGGGATCAAAATCAAAACGAGATTTAGACGAGAAATGTATAAATAACATTATTATTTTAACAAACCTTTATTTAATAAATATGTTATATTATATATTATGTGTAAAATTTAAAATATTTTTTAATCTTGTCAAGATTTTGTCGAGATTCATGATTGAGATTGAGATTGGTATGTCGAGAATTTCGGTGAGATCAAGACGAGATCGATTTTTTTAAGATCTCATCATGTTTTTATAACCCCGACAAGATGACATCGAGATTTGATTAATCTCGCCTCGTCTCGTCTCGACAGAAGCTCTAGAATACACCGCAGGTCCATGTTCAATATTAGCGCTGATGTGGCTGATTGGCATTTATTTTATTGATGTTATATGTATATCACACATCCAGTTATGTCAATAATCATGGTATTAGGATATTTTATAATTTGTAACTGCAATAATTAAATTATGGATTAGTTAAATAGAAAATGAGTTAGGAATAGTTGATCCGGAATAATATATTTAACATTAACTGGTTCTACTTATTTAGTGTTTGGGCAGATGTGATGAGGTATTCCTTGTGCTCAGAATCACAAATAAATATCTAGCATCATAACGTCGCATTTAACGCAATTCATAGATTCACAAGCGGCAATTTAATAATGAGGATAAAATAACAAAAATAATAATAACATGAAGATAGCATAAGGTGATGTTCCTTTGGAAACCGGCAGTGGCGCTTTGGCCGCATCGGAAAGAGTTGTCATTGGTCGATTCAAATCTTTGAATTTGGAATTTTACAAGGTTTTTCGAGTGATAATGGTTTTGGAAATCTGATAGGGAATTAGAAACCCTCTCTTTGCTTTGGGTCCTGAAGTGGGTTGGACGTGTGTTAAATTTTATGTTAAAAGCCACGTGTCTGAAATATGGTGCAATACCATTTAAATATATTCGTGAATAATTAAATAATTACATTTAAAATTTATGAATAATGGTTCATCAATCGAAATATTAAAATTATTATCGATACAAAATCAAGCCATAAAATCTGGTGGGTAACATTAAAAAGAAAATTAAATAACAACCACACCCACGTGTGGTACGCGACGTTTGGGAGCACGTGGATTCCTCGACCATCACACATCAGACGCACAAACCATTATCACGTGGAAGCATAAAGATGATTTGGAATGGTATTTAAGTAGCCAAAAGGACAATAACCTATAATTATAATTAATGATTAACATTACACGGTTTTGGGTAATAACAACCCGGTTTTGGTTGAACAGATAATTTTTTTATGAAGTAATGTTCATTTGTTGAGAGAAGATGGTTTAATTTTTGTTATATTATGTATGTATTATGTGTACAATTTAAAATATTTTTTTAATCTTGTCAAGATTCAAGATCGAGACTCTCGACAGTGTCGGCGAGATCAAGACGAGATAGAGTTTTTAAGATCTCCACCAGATCAAGACAAGATTATTTTGTTATCTCGACGAGACGAGATCGAGATTTGATTCAACTTGTCTCGTCTCGTCTTGGCAGAAGCTCTAGACCTAACAACGTTCGACTTTTTATGGGGTTACCTAAAAATTGCATCAAGTGTTTCAGGATAACGTTCTAAAAATTGTAGCATTAAACCGATGCGATCAAAGGTGGTTCAAATCTAATGCTGGCATTCTTTCAGGCTAGTTTTGTTAGTTAATCTTACCTGAAATTGAAATTGAAATGTCCACGCCGAATTATTTACATGTTTTAGTAATAATTATTTTAATTTTGTTGAATATCTTTTATGTAATGAAACACAAAATGTAATATGTATGTTTAGGTTTATTAATTAAGTTATTATACAAAATCAGTATATTTCATTTATCATTTTCATATAAATTAAATATTATTGTAGTTTCATAATATTGAAGCACTCTGTAATTGCTTTATTTTTTGATTGATAGGACCGAGCTTTTTAATGGGAAAATTGGAACGATGTATCAAATTAGTTAATTGCGTAATTAATTTGTGGTTATTAATCACTTATTATATTTGCATTGTATAATTGATATGAAAACGTTTTACCAATACTGTTTTTATATTTCAGCTGGTTGGCGGCGAGTTTGATATGGAGCTCAATTTCGTAATCCAAGATGCCCAAAATATCAGACATATGCTCGAACTACTAGACCACTGCCCTCCAAACCTACAGGTAAGTTTTCTATTGGTGAATAAATATCAAAACAGAAACGAAGCGGTTAAATCGAAATCGTGAAATTCCTCGGAACCAACATGTAAACAGATATGAAAATTTACCTGTTCAACGAATGCTGCAAACGCTAAAAAAGTCAGTCATGTATGCCAGCAACGGGAATGCGATTTAAAACTGATTTTCCTTAAAGCCATCTCTAAATTCTATTTTTATCTCGCGTGCGCGTTTATTTTCTTGTTGGCCCGCAATATATTCTTTTTTTGTTACACTCTTATCTGCCCCTAAATGGAATTTATGTGTTGAATGAGAAGACGCGTACGTCCTCCATTCTGGCGATTTTTATTTATTTATTAACGTAGTTGTAATAAAATCACAGCTTTTATAAAGAAAGGTGGTGTTTTTTCTTTCCTCCACAAAGCTCCTTTACTTGCCGGAAAGGCCCCGTTAAAAGCATCGCCTTTTGTGCTTAGTGCACTTTTTAGTGCTCATTACAGCCCACAGAAAAGACTCAACTAAAACATTAAATGACTTAATGCTCGTGTAGCAGATTTTAACAACATAATTTGCTGTGAGTAATTAAATTCTTTCATTTTTATTCCAACAAAATTTCACCTTGAATTATTTAATCCATTCAAAATAATGTTAATTAGTTTTTACGATTAATTAATTTTGAATATAATTTATTGCTTTTCAATGATAAATAATCCTTTTAGCGCCAAATTTATTACTACTCCCATTTTCTTATAATTGCATTTGTAAAGAATACTTTAAGTTGTACTTCTGCAAGTGTTGGCGTTTTGTTCGTTTGAGATTGTCGGCTGATTTAATTATACAGCTTTCAACAAACTAGCTAGACTATCTGTGTACACTCAAACAAGTCACAGATTATCATACATTAAAGTTGAGTGCTGTAATGAAATATTTGCTGATTCTATTATTCTTTACTTAATTATACAATTACTAGCTAAACAAACTTCATGTTTTTCACATCAAAAATAGTTGGAATTTATATTCAAATTTAAGCAATGCTTAGGCTAGATTAATTAAAATTCCACTTTTAATTGGATTTTCTTGGAAATGAAATTGATAGTAATGAAGGGAAAACTTTACAATTTTAATTTCTGGTTTATCATGTATTAATAATCTTTCCAGTATACTTGTAACCTCTCTTGAGCTCACTCGGCCTAGATTAATCAACGCAAATAATCTTTCATTAGTTTGTACTTGAAGTTGTTGTGGATGGATTAAATGGTATCAATCTATATCATAATAATCCACACTAACTATAATGTTAACTACGAAAGGGTGTAGATAGATAGAAATGATAATTAATCATCTCTATCAAGTTCAGCATTATTGAGAGCTCTATAGTGAGAGCTTCTTATATTGAATGAAAATCAGTTTGATTTTCTTTATTAATATGTTATTAAGCTATTTCTAATAATATATAATGTGTTAACAATATGGATTTAAATATGAATTAAGTTATATTGTAATATTTTTTATAGAAAATTTTCCATTAGTTAATTAAAAAACTGTATAAATAAATGCAATTTTGAAAGCTATGCATCCGTGCAAAATGTATGCAACATCGAAAAGTTTTATATTAACTTAAACATATTTTACATCGTATGCCTTTCAACTTAATTTTATTAAGTAAATGTATCTGCAAATCATGTATTAAAATTGAAAAGAGATATATGGTTTAATCCGCCCTCTCAAATTCTCTATAAGGCCGAGCAGCTGAAACATGGGGCGAAGAAAATGAGAACACAACAAGTTAGAAACTTAAACCACTAACCCAACAGAAGAGAGGATATCGAATGCCCCCGAGGGGGAAACCGGCGGCGACAGAGAAGTAACGATACATTTTAGATAAGAGATGGAGAGGACTCTTAATTGGTAATTTGGAACTTTCCCGGTCAAGGTATATACGTAGTTCTGTTTCATTTGTCCCTGTGCTATCGATGGAAACGTAGTAATAAGTCTAGTTGGTTGCGTCACTCAAATTGTGTTTGGTAATTGTCCATCGATGAGATATCAAATAACAGCTGCCGAGTGGACGACGAAAATGTACTATAATAGTTTCATTTAAGGCTGAAGTGGGATATATATCAATACACATTTTTCTCATTCGAAGTCACTAATGGATTTTTTCTTTTCATAGCAGGAATGGATTGTTTTCTTTTGTGAATCGTAATTCGCAGATTCAAATCTGACTTATATAAAAAACAACAAATACAACTAGATTAAAATAACATTACTAATAAAATTATTACTAGAATACTTAAAACATGTACGAAAGCGTTTTGTTATTTTATGCATTTAATTACTCTCTTTTTAATAAATAGTATCTAAGATAATACAAATGAAAGTTTTATATACAGTGTTATCAAAAATGATTAATGGGTAATAATCAACCATTTGTTTTTATAATAGTACAGGAAAAATTAAAAATCTACTGGATAAGGTTTTTTTTTATTCTGAATAAATAAAAATCAAAATTTTAATAGAATCCCATTGCGATAATAAGCTATTAATAATAATAATTTTATAGTCTTAGAAGAACACTTTTTCTAGCAACAGCCTATAGATGTTTTCTGCTAATAGACTTACGTCAGAACAACGCTTGTAAATTCTGTAAATTCTTAAAAATTCATTGTTTAGTTTGCTAAATTAATTGCGCTCTACATCCATATTATGGCCGACTTTTTCGTTTTAGAAATTGAATGTGGTTAATGAGAAGGGGCTGTACATTGGCCGTTAGCATCGTGTGCTTTAACTCCTTTATATTTTTGTGGGCTATATTAAGAGTGACTTCTCATCACTGATTTATTGGAGTAGAGAGTAGACTAGTGGGTCTACTATGCAATACATTGATATTAAGAATATGGCGTAAACCAGTGCGCTAGAATGTATGATTATTGACTTTTTATTTTAGAAATTGAATGTGTTTAATGCGAAGGGGCTGTACATTGGCCGTTAGCATCGTGTGCTTTAACACCTTTATATTTTGTGGGCTATATTAAGAGTGACTTCTCATCACTGATTTATTGAAGTAGAGAGTAGACTAGTGGGTCTACTATGCAATACATTGATATTAAGAATATGGCGTAAACCAGTGCGCTCAGGAGCCATCCCTCTCTTTTCGATGATGTCAATAGAGACCTGCTCAGACGCATTATCAGAGCTTACAATGCATATTTCAATACCATGCAGTTCATATGTCACTGGGTCTGGGTCTACGTCATTGCGTAGGCCGAAAATGAAACGGTTGTTGAGCATATCTTATATTCTTAGTATCATGATGCACAATACTGTGTTAGTTATTCATTCATATTATCTTCTATTTTTGTGCCTTTCGTTGGTTATCTGCCAAAACGTAATATGACAATAAAATTTTAAATTTTTGATACTTATGTTGGGAAAATTAAAAAATGGTTACATTATATAACGGGTGACCCAAGCCACAGAGATGGCAGTTTTATTGTTATTTATAAAGAAATGAAATTTATACGAATGTATATACATAAAAATTGCCATTTATTGTGATATTTGTGATGTTGTTATCACTTTCCGAAAAAAGCCCATCTTTTGAACTTTAAAACCATATACTTTTCTTTTGTTATTTTGAATTATTTTGATAATTTGATAATTGACAAAATTATTTTGTTTTTTTTTAATCTAGATGGCTATGATTTGGTTAGAATGGTTAAAAATTTAGCCCTTACTACTAAGTCCCAAAGTACGCGTTTGTAGTATTTGGCCAGATTTTGTAATGATACCAAACACTTTATCAGCTTTTATCTATTATATCCAATTTATAGCCACCTAGATACAGATACAAAAAATTGATTTTGTTTGTTGCCATGGTGATAAAAATTAACGATTTATGCGTTTTTATGTTTGAGTTGTGAAATTAATTGAAAATAATTTTAAAAAAAGTATATGGCTTTGTTTCAAATTTGCAAGGTGGCGTTATTTCCGGACTAACCGGAAGTGATACCGACTTTACAAAAATAACATTAACTGGCATTTTTTCAATTTATCATTTGTCCAGCTTAATAAATGTCAAAATAAAACAGCTAGGGTCATTCTGTATGCATTACTGACACAACTTGAAAAAACAAATTATATAAATTTTGGGAAAGTTATTATAAAATTCCCAATCATAGTTGATAATCCTGTATTACTGCTACTGGTACTTACTTTGTGTATCTATAATTATCATTGCCATCGTAATTAAAGTAGCGGAGCGTAGATCGGTGGATATATTGTGGGTATGAACTATAATCATTGAATATTTTTAAACTTAAATCACTAGATTGAACTTTCATGGCTAAAACACTTTTTCTGTCCAAATAGATATTTTTGCAACTTCACAATTCACTCTTCTATAGAACAACATTCTTATGTAAACTTCCAGTATTATGTTTAGGTGTAAACTGATTATGATTAATTGCTGCATTAAAACAGTATATTGTGAGTTGCAGATTAAGTTTTTACATAATTATACGAATATGCTATTATTTCTAGGGTGTTATTTTGTTCCGACTAGTTTTGGTTTTTTTAATGGTATTTGTATTTGTTGGGTTTTATCTAAATGGTCATTGACGTTGAGGTCCTTCAGCTGTTTTCATGTGGACATGTGTATGTTTTGAGTTACGGTTTGTTGGTTACAGAAATATGTCTCTGAATATCTAGAGCGCCATTAATTGTTTCCCAATGACGAATGGTACCGCAAAGCGGCTGGTTATCTCCATCCAAGTGCCTACCGTGCCCAATATTGCTTAACTTTTTTTTAAGTTTCTATTTTTTCTGATCTGATCTCATCTAAATAAATTGTCGAATGGTTTACATCTTATATGTAACTATTTGCATCAGATACCAAAGATATTCATCAACGAGTGTATCTTTTTAACAATGAAATTTTGCTTATATTTATTATTTTCAGAATAAATTGAATAAAAAGGACGGCCCAAATAAGCTTTTGTCTTATAAGATGAGTACGATTGAAGTGTTTAAAATTTCTTTAATTTCTATTTATATGGTAAAGTGGCTAAGCCAGGAGGTAGTTTGCACAATAGACTATTTAGTTTAGTTCATATTTTAATAATGTACTCGTATTTTTTTTTTACGAGAATTTTTCTCTTACTTCACTTGTCATTGCTCAGTGAGATATCTGCTTTGGTGCTTTGGGTCCATTGTTTTAGCGGTTGTTTTAGTTATCTTTTCAAGTTTTGTCTATTTTTACACTTACGGAAAAATCGAATTGCCATCCTCCCTACGTAGCTGTTTCATTCCTTACTTTGAATTATAGCCAATGTTACTATTCTAGCAGCGTTAATATTGAGATGAATGGTAAGACTTTCATCTCCAACAATCGGACCATCTATTTTGATTTAAATGCTTTTGCTTTTATTTCTGCAGCGTATGTTTGTATGTGTGAAGAATGACTTTGTTTTATCTGCTTTTGCATCTAGACATTCCCAAAACATCCTGCCACCTGCCACCCTTAAAAGTGAAAAGATATCCGAATAAAAATCATGTAATATAGTCTTATTTTATCCTTATTATTGCGTACGACTTAACATGCTTACTGGTTGGTAGCAAGTCGATTCGATTCTAAATCTTATTAAGATTGTTATGTTTGCTAATATACAAGATACATATTACTAAACATCTTGTAAAAGATTCTTATAAATTCACAATTTTATTGTTAGACGCGCAAGGCTTGCAGTTTATAAAAATTGTATTTTTTGATGTCGGAATGATTTGAACAAAGCATTGAAATACGAAAATAAATATAACTGAATTGAAAAAACTTAAATATCAAAAGAAACACTGGTCAATCAGAAAAAAGAAGAAGATTTGTAGCGATAAACATATTATTAAAATGTTACATTATCAACACAGTGAAGGAGAAAAAGAACTGAAATGCTAAATGCAAACCAATTAAAGGGGACTAGGCAATTCGCAAATTGTCGTTTTGCATTCAAATCTTTTCTTTTTTGCTACGAAAGACCAACTATATTATTATCTTAGAATATATAGAGGAGCAAGCATTTTACATGTAATCTTTTTAGAAATTATTTTTGACCAAATATGCTCCAAATAGTTTTGAAGCACTAATTATGAAATCGAATTAATTTTACGTTATTTGAAACGGCATAAATTAGTTATGAAAACGTTCAATTTATAGCAATAGTTATAAAACTGAAATAAACACTTTGGTAATAAAATTAAAATATTTTTTTTTCTAAAATTAAGCATTGGTAAAAAATATAGTTATAACTATATTTTTTACCAAGTTTAGAATAATAGTAAAATAAATATAGTTACCAAGTTTATAACCTGAATAGTTTTACTTTTATTTCAATCTATTAACAGTTATTTTTGGAAAAAAGAATGGTTATAGATGAAAAGGTTAAATCTGAATAAAAAGTAAAAAATTAAATTCAAAATAGTACTTTTAATAAACAAAGTTGGGTATTGAGAAACTTTACCACAAGCTTAAAGCTTTTTTAAAAATTTATTTATTTAAAAATATTTTTTATCCTGAAAATTGATTTTGAAAAAAAAATTCTTTATTTCATATTGTATATTCAATTTAACTTGTAGGATACTTTATGTTATCTTAAATAATATATTATATTATTATTATTGTTTTGCAAAAATAAATATATTAAAAAAAATGTATAACGTCAATTACAATATCTTTATTAACTTAATGGATAACCTTTAAATTTAACAATTTTTAAATTTATTCATAACCAATTTTTTGCACCACGTTTCAATTTTCAATTGAATTTTAAGTAACTTTATTGCAACGCAAACCGTCGCGAAAGGAACTGAAAACGAATTTATCTACGCTTAACCTGTTGGAGATGTGTGATATTTTTCAAATCTATTTACACTCGAGTAACAATATTTACTTATTTATAATTGAATTGTACAATCGAAGTTTGCAGCTTTGCCGAAACAAAATTATTCAATTAAACAGGTAAAGGAGAATAATATATGTTAGTTAATCTATTAGCTTTGTCCTTCAAAGTATTAAATATTTACTTAGTTAGAACCATCTGGACTAATTAATAATGTATAGTTCAAAATTACGTAGTAACTAACCAATGTATACACATACATTATTCACAATTTATGTTTTAATTTGCTGTAGGCAACAGCTACAAAAAATAACACTTTTAATGTATGCAAATTTCGAACAAATTATTTTTACTGCGATAAAAATATGTTTACGCACGTATTTTTTGTGAAAAACACGTCAATTCTCATCATTTTGATGTGCTGCTATAATAAATACAATTAACAATAAAGCTCTGATTTATACGACATACACGCATAGACACACACACACTTCATTAAATATTAATTACTGCTGGTTTTAATCAATATTCCTGGAAGCTGAAACCGCCCTGTCATAAATGATCGCTTATGCATGAGTGCCACGTTTATATTTCATTGTGCAATCTCTAACGGAGGTGCTATTATAATTTTATTGTGTTAGATACCTTACTTTTAATGCATAATTAATGAGCATATTCGTTGAGATGAGTTTATTTGGATGACATTTAGCAATATTACTGTTTAATGACGTAAATAATATATATTCTTGAAATTGAATTTCCAATTGAAGCAGCTACAAATTTAAATTTCCCGAAGAAACTACATCTCTCGCATGTTTAAAAGCTACTTGTTTTTGTACTTGGTCTATTAACAAATTGATCGAATTAGTGTGAGCGCAATAAATTATTCATTGCAAATTATTTTATAGTTCAATTTAATACCTAAAACGTATAATGAAGGTTTTTACCCTTTCTCCAATCGTTTATTAAATGCACGTTATTTGTATTTGAAATGATTAATTACACCAATTACTATATGTTATAATTTTTTTAAACTCCATACATCAATATCGTAGCTATTTAAACAACATTTGCAAATATTGGCATTTATTAATTCAATTATGATTTGCATTCATTGGAAATATTTATTAGTTTAAAATATTTCTCTAGCGATAATTTTATATTTGTTTTAAAATTAATAAAATCTCTTTTCAAACTTCATATTTATAAAAGTCGAATAGACTTTGATATTACTTTTAATTTAAAGGTTTTACTCTTACATAATCGCTCCGGGATGATGTAGAAAAGTAAAGTGAAACTTGATACGTGAACTTTGTTCGTAGTTTCTTTGAAAGTTTCACATCACAGGTGATTCGCAAACTTTGTTGGATGTTTTTGAAAAGTAAAATTAGATTGTCAATCAATGATGTTCGGAATTTTATATTACACACATTTATTTAACAACTATGATCGAATTATCTGTTTTATTAATAATGTTGTATTTTATTAGAAAATATTTCTGTTATTTAATTTTAATTGTTAAATATGATTCGAATACACAATGAAATAGATTA
>JARJEC010142160.1:0-11974 GCA_030264575.1 Tachinus sp. AB-2021 | reverse complement strand
GTTTTTTATTATAACGCATAAATTTTAATACTTCTAGAAATCAATAAAATTTATAACATGTGTACACAATAAATATTTACAAAACAATAAATTAAAAATTAATTATATTTATAAATATAGTGCAATATTAAATATCACAGCAGAGGTTTATAAGACACCCGGCATATCTGATATGTAGTTGGTTGGTTAACACTGATCTACGATATTGTACACACAGATTCTTGAGCATATAATTTCGTTCATGACTGACTGTTAGACATTAATGTTTACAAGAATCGTTCCATAGCTCTTTATGTATTGTTTTTAATTTGCATTGTGAATGGTTAGAATAATCAATGCCATAACTACGTATAGGGTGCATTTGTCAAAGACTTGTCTTTTTAGTCTGTTGCGATTTGGTGTTTCAAAATGTACGAAAATTTTTTTTTGGCATTCAATATTCTTGCGTTGTAGATATATTCTTCAAAACTTGATGGACGCACACTACCATTTTTGAATGTTTATTTGAAGTTCAAACTTTTATTTTTCATATTGTTAGATGGTAAACAATATGAAAAATAAAAGTTGTATGGGCTAGTGAAATTAAATATCTGGGCATCCATATAGACAATCGTTAAACGTTTAACGCACATTTTGATAACATCGTCATGAAAATTAAAAACAGATTGGATTACTACGAAGAGTTTCTTTTATAATTGACAAAAGCTATGTTCAGTTTAATAATGTCTTTGATGTGTTTCTTAATTGGCCTCCTTAGGATGAAGTCCCCATAGACAACAAATTTTTGTTATTTTATTTTCTTCTTGTACTTTTTACTTCAAAATTCAGTATTTCTTTGGTGGTTTTTTTGAACATTTTAGATTTTAGAACTGTTATGATGTTATGGATTATATCTAATATATTTTGCTGGTTTTGTATGATTTTTATATACATGGATGTATATAATTAATTTGATGTGATTCTTTATTTGTTTGTTTTGACTATTTATTAATCATTTTTGTGTTTTCTCACTTAAAATTTAGTTGCAGGTATGCTATTGTCTGTGGTTGCTAACCGATCAAAACTTAAAAAACCGCAATAATTATCAAACTCAAACGACTACAGTGTGTAAAAAACATTTAATTAATAGAACACATTATTTGCAAAAACTTCCCGTTTACTATTAACTCAAATATTGGATTATTAAAAAACTATTTCAATAAAAAAATATAGTGTTTGGAAAACAGTATTCTATAGCGTGTAACGGGGTTACCTGTAGGTGTAATGGCGCAAAAAAAATAAGTTTGGGTTTTTGGGGCATGGGTCCTGATAGGTTTTAAAGTTATTTTCAATATTTTGTTTTTTTTAATTATGTAGGCCGTCAAAAACAAGATATATTCGAATTGAGGCAAAATATCATTGTTCTTAGTCTATCTAGTTAGTACAAGTATGCAAATTTTTATATTATTACTTTGATCATTCTTATTTCTGATATTCTTTTAATGAAAGTCCTACATATGTTTAAAAAAATGAAACAAAGTGCGATTTTAGGGTTTTTAAACAACATTACAAACCATTTTTTATAGTATTTTAGGTAATCTTCCCCTTGGTATAAAAGAGTGTCCAACTATTCGAAATGTCGAGATTTTAATTTTTTTTTTGGGCTATTTTATTATCTAATAAGCAAACTGTTATCGTTTTTTATCCACTACCATTATCAAACAATTTAATCTACATTTTCTTCAAATTTTATGTTGTTGATTGCTATTCCCTCGAAATTTCTTTGGAAGACAATAATGGTTTATACGTAGTCAAATACATTTTGTGGTCGTTAATTTAATATTTGAGTAACCATATACTACGAATAATACTATTAATAAAGTTATAGTAATTTATTTGTTGGTTTAGGCGTATTTTGGCCATGTAGTCGAAGTAATGCCAACTTTTTTGACCATCAAATAAATCGTAGCAGTTTTTTATTTTTTTTTTAAATGCCTTTCATTTATTATTACAAGATTGATTTAAAAATGTATACTAATATGTTTACACTAATCGTTTAAATATAAAATTTATAGACAAATTTTTACCTATATTCAAGGTATAATTGGTAAGCGTCAAATTCTAACATTAAAACTTGTTTCTATTTTTCTTTAAACAGAGTGTTCAGTTATTATTGATGACTGATTAATAGACAACCAAATAAGGGTTCAACATTCTATTTTTATAGGCAACAAACTAAAAATATTTTTGCTATATTGTATATAAAACATTTACAACGTTGAACAGGTTTCTTGAGATGACTGAACCATTACTACTATGAATATGGTATAAATATTGTGAATCAAAGTTTAATTAATAGCATATAATGCTACTCATAAATGCAATTGTCTATAACTTTATAAGTTTACCTTTTGCTTCTTGCTCTGTATATTTACAGCAATAAAACCGTTCTTTAATAAAAATCATATTGTTGTTCTTCAAAAAAATCTAAAATCATAAAGTCTTATGAATATTGCAGGGTTATTTAAGTTTCTGTTCAAAATTTAATGTCGTGGTGATATTAATACGCTGTTGCTATGCGACTAAATTTCTTAATCTTAAAATTGTGGGGAAATGTCATTAGCGATAGTTACATAGCATGGATAATCGTTTATTCAATTTAATAGATTAAACTTCAAAAAAGACATTCGTCTATTTTAGATACTTTAATGGCCGAAACACTAATATCTCGGTTATAAAATATCTAATTGTATTAAGTTTTATCCTTGAGAAATTGAATCGGTTCCAAATGAAAAACCGTATTAATAAATAAAAAATAGTGTACAATATTAATAGAATTAATGTAATTAGATCATCGTTATAATAAGACGTTGGAACTGGAAATTAATAAAAAAAACAGTCGGCGCTATCTAGTAAATGTTAATTGATTTGTAGCTCTCATTACATAAAGTTAATATAATTTATGTTAGATTTACGCCCTGGTAAAAATAAGTTTATACATTTTACGCTGTAGAATATATTATTTGGCACTAATTCAAATCTTGTAATGTGTTTTACCTCTCAACAAACAAAATAATAATGTAATATCTACAGCTGCAAGATAATTATGAATAATTTTAACTATAAAATTAATAAATTGATATGAGGGTGGTGCTATATTTATAGTTATATTTATACATGCAGACAGTCTCGGGATTAATATATCGCGGCTTTACACTTCACAACAATTAACTAAAATTAAAGTTCGCACTGCAAAATCATATTTATTCAAGCCACATTCATAACAAGTTATAATTCTTTGATGTAATTCATAGAGGCTAATAAAATATTTTCACTAATTTTACTTATAACCTTAAACTGTCCTTGTTGATACGAAAATATTTTCGGTTGATATTCGCAATAATAAATCTTAGGATTAGAAACGATTTTATTATTCTTTAAAAATAGAATGAAATGAAAACTAATTTTTGAATTAAAAGATTTTATCAAAAAAAAAATAGGGTCATAATAATTCATGTATTACAACACGGCGTTATGGTGATTAGCATTTAATAGGCCAAATTAAAATTGAAGTTGTTATTAAATAAAATCACACTCCACACAATCACATATATAAAACCCTAATTTACATGCATAATAACTAAAAATGCCATACATTAACGCGATATAAATCTACATGGAATATCGGAAAGCTTTAATAGCAGTTGCTCAGCTCATTTCTGTTACGTCTTTCTCCCTATTTTTGATATATAATTTCATTTGTTAGTACTTTTTTAACATAATATACACATAGAGACGTGTTAAATATTTATGTGGGCGGGAAAAGCATAATTACGTATTGGCACAAAGAAAAATTTAAATATCTTCATTAGTCAGATGACGAATAAAATACATTTTTATTGCTGTATTATGCATGGAAGTAATGAAAATCTAATGTTATACTAATCATAAATTATGTGCGGCTTGATGTACACAATCATTACAATTTACAAAGTTGAGTTGAGTTTGTTTGCATTTAAACAATGGTCTCATTATTAGTAGTATCGACACATGATCTAAACTAAACGAAATTCATGTTTTGCATTATTATGTAAGAAGTCTATGAACTCTGTCGAGTCTTGTGATTTTCCATAGACTATTTAAAATATTTGTAAATACACTCACCGGCACAAAATTCGATCCATGTGATTTAATTAAGTTTCATTTTGATTTATTATTATGAGCATTGTAATTTATTTATAAAGAATACAAAATAATATATATATATATATATATATATATATATATATATATATATATATATATTTATACATATTTATATTTAATTATACCAATGTTACCATTTAACTAAAAATTAACATTTACTTACAAAACGAAATAAACATTAATTGTCTCAACAAGCTCGAATTGCAGCTGCCATTCTTTTTTACATCCTCTCAATAAGGTGTTGTATGGCATTTTGGCCAATTTCTTCGCATTCGCGCAATAGCGTTGCACTTAACTCACTCACGTTTGCAGTAGCAGGAATATGACCTCGAATTGTCTACCGACGATGTGCCAAGCATGTTCGATCGGATTTAAATCAGGACTTTTTGCAAGCCTATTCATTGTGTTCTTTACGACTTCGGTCCAGTAATTGATAAGCATAAAATTATTACCATTAAATGAAGCAAAAGGTACTACATGTAGCTCTAAAACGGCTATAATGTAGCTGTCGATGGTTATGCTTATCCATTAACAAGGACTAATTCAGTGCGAGCTTCTAGGCTAATGCCAGACCACAAAATTACCGAGCCGCTACCACCAAAACCGTGTCTTGGCACAATGTTACACTGAGAAAATCGTTGTCTTTTTCATATTCTATTATGCCCATGAGTCAAAATCTAGACTCATCAGTAGACAGAATTTTGCTCCATTTTTAATTCGGCAGTATTCGTGTTCGCGAGTAAAATGGAGGCGCTGAACCCGATGTTCCCTGGTCAATTAAGGTGCATTTTCAAATCTTCATATTGCTCTTAACCTTTTTCGAATGGTTTTTTTACTAATTGTTACTCTTCTCACTTCTTGTAACTTGTAACTTCCAACTCGCGCGGTAAGTGCAGTAGTTTCCCTATTTCTTAGGATTTGTAAGGTCAGAAAGTGATCATAACAAGTAGTTGTGCACCATTTTCTGCCTGAACCAACTCTTCTAATGTAGTCCCGTGTTTTGCAAAACCGTTTTATAGCCCTCTGCATACTACATCTTGAAATACCAAGAACTTGAGCTATGTAATACTGTGACCCCACATCTTTTGGCAGAATCAGTTTAATTTAAAACCACATTTTTATATGTAAAATCAATTGTCTCGACTATTCTCAATTACAAGAGACGTATGAATATAGATTTTCACAAAAAAAAGTTTTACAAAAACTAATTTTTTCTACTAATGTCATACTATTGTTAACAAAATCATAAAACATATTTGAGCTAATGCGCATATAAAAAAAACTTTTGCTAAAATTTATTGATAAAACCAATTATTAGATGGTGAGTGTATATAACTATAACAGAGTTAATCAAAATTACCGAAATACCTAAATAATACTTCAGTAAAATAGTAAAAACAATTGAACAAAATAAAGTTGCTTTGGTATATGTAAAAATTTAAATATACTTTAACATACAAGGTGTTCATTTTATTATAAAAATTTCCAACAAGTCTATTTATGGAACAGTTGGTTTTTAAAAATTTTATTCTAAGATTGATTTCATTTTTTTTTATTTAATTTTTTAGATAATTCATTTATAAGTTACAAGCAATTAATTCAAGCCAGTAAACTTTAAATGATCAAACATATTTTTCCATATACATAAACATTTATTTTAACTAACCTGATAAAGTATTAAAATTTGAAACAAAAAACAAAATAATTAAATATATTTCTCTGTATCAGGAAGTGTCCTATAGATCGACACACGGGCGAGAAAAAGACTTTTGTAAACAATCACTCGCAGTGGCAATTGCCACTGCACATTGATTTACTAAAGTACTCCCTATAAAAAATCAATCGTTAATATTTATATATGTGAGGTGTGACATTTAAAATTACTATAAAAATTAACTAATATTGGTGATAGATTTAACATACCAACATAATAGTATATAAAAAAATCTATATTTTTACCATTCGCCAAATCGTTTCTGAAAATTTGGCAGATATATTTGCTCCCAATTGACGAATCACTTTGTTGAGTAGATGAACTGACAAAAGTAGTTGGTTTCACAAAAAACAACAATTATTTTGGTCAATTCTAGCGAACGAGAAAATTATAAAATTGTTTTATTGGAAATATTGTACAATCTGGATACTTGTCGACATGAATACAATTTGTCTGCCTAATACAATATAGTGTGCTATGGGAATGCTTGCGATCGTATTAATCAACTATTGTTTTTGAGTTAATAACAAAATGTAATGTTGTGTTACAAGTTATTACTTCTCGACATCGATATTGCTAAGTTGCACAGTTATACTAAATATAGTCTTAATTGGTAGACTTGCAGGACAATTAAATATCAAGAAATCAGTTTTTGTAAATCTGTGACTAATTCAAAATCGATATTTTGAATGCGGAATCGACGCGACGGTATGTGGTTACTGAATTACCACTATCAAAATACGCTTCTAAGACGAATGTGAGTTTTAAGTTATTAAAACATTTCATGGCTACAAAACTGCTAAGAAGAACACAATATATAATAAATAATCATATTAATGTTTGGAAATACAACTATCTGACCATAATTACACATAAAGTTGGAATTATTGCTACTTGCTACATACTTTTTAGTTAATACTTGTTTAGTAGTAATTTTGTTTGACTAAAATTGACATTGATTGTCGAAATAAACGTGAATCAATGTTTTGTTAACAAAATCACAATTATAATTTTCTCAGTTATTAAAGTGCAAGAGTAGTCAATCTTTTAATACCCATTGCCCATTTTAATAATAAAATTTTCTAACCGCGCACATGTGAAGTATCTTTAACTTTACAATTAATTGTGAATTTTTTTATACATTTCTAAAAATCAAACAATATACTTGTCACTGTTATTCTGATACACGCCGGATACCAGCTCCGCTTGTCTGTTGATACACTTTTTGTTATAAGATTTGTAACTTTTTACATTTTTATAAATCTTAATTATGATTTCTGGATTTTATAAATTAAAATATCAGTTAACAATAAATAATAAAAAGAATTGTGAGTGTGCTAGGAACACACCCAGTAGAAATAAAAAAAGGTGTAGTAGTAATGTAGATGTATTACTACTACACCTTTTAAAACAAATTTTTATTAGTCACTCACATTACGAATTAACAAAAACAGTAATGTAATTTTATTATAATATAATAAAATTATTATATAATAAAATTATACTCATGAAAATTAAATGACAACGTCAGTGTCATGAGGCTCCTCTCACATTGTTGCATTTTTATCCTCTGCTTTTTTGCACTTACAATATAAAAGTATTCATTCAAGAAATAGAGTTAATAATATCCAAGTAGTTGGATGAATGGCGCAATATCTGTGTGAGTGGGTGTGTCATATAAATTAATTTTATTGGTTAAAGCAGTTTTATTATATTTAAGACCGAATTTTCCAATAGTATTAATTTAAGTGACTCACCCACACTCCCAGTTATTGCGTCATCAAAGAGTTGGATAATATTTTAGTTAGGCAAGTAATTCGATTATTGGACAAGTATTGTTACCATCGTAACACCCACCCGCTCAGGTATTGCGTCGTCAAAAAATTTAGTGTTTTCTTTACCTATTATGATTTTTCTTTAATATGCCGTTGTAGAAAGTAAATGTCAGTTGTCAAATAATAATAAAAGTTGTGCGGATCACATAACTTAAAAATATTGGTAACGGCAATTGCACTATAATTATAACTGTTTTACTAATACTATTCTTTGATGTGGTTCCTTTGTTTGTGGTTGCACTATGGTGCATTTAAATTAATATACATAAGATAAACTAAAATTATGTACAGGCCAAACAAATAGTATATTTTCACAAATTTAAATTGTTTAAAAAAACAATTTAAAATGTTTGAGTGGACGTTAGAGACCAGATTAACAACTACCACTGCTCTGGTTGATATTGCCATTTTGCCACTAAATAATACAAATCACGTATATTAAAATAGAAGGACAAACCGTGTTAATGGGGGAGCAACAGCTAAACTAAAAGTAAACTACTTGGAACTACTTAATATACAGATTGTTCTTATGCCCAATGCTTTAAAAAGCTCAAATAATTTTGATTTACTGTACGTTTGTTAAATGTGGATTTAGTTTTGTTTGTAAGTCCGTACAAAACAAAGTGGCCAAATCGTTAACGAAATATATTATTAAGATTACATTATATTTTTCTGTTCTATATAAATATAACTTTGAAATTGATTATTATAGGCAAAAATAATTTAGTAACTTTATTTATTATGAGTATTATAGTGATTTGTATAATTGAATATTTAATACTATATTATGATTAAGAAATGTAATTTATAGTGATAGATCCTAGGTTTGTATAAACTGAAAGAAAATTAAAATAAATATCAAATTTGTTTATATCATTGAAGTTGTTAAATGCCTTACTCTGAAATGAACTATATTTTATCATTGGAAACCTACAAATAATTTAAAGAAAGCAGAATTAACTTTATTTATAAATTATTCAAAATAAAAATGCTAATGTAACTATTTGCTTATCTAAATTATGGTGCATGACATACAAAGTTAAATTAATAAACAGCATCCTTATAAATTAATAACTATTCATTCCAAACAATATTTATTTTATAGCGGTATCATTTTTTACGAAAATATTATTTCTTTCCGCAAATTTAAATTTTATATTAAAACAAGGTATAAAAATATTCTTGCTTATTTTTAATATTCATGTTTAATGAACCGAAAAAATTGTTCTCAATGTTGTGATATCAATATTCCATCTTTAATTCCTTGAGAGAGTTCATTTGAAATTGTGTATCGTGCGGTGCATGTATTGAATTATCCACCATCATTAATTTTTAGACGTATTAATTATTTAAATATTCAATCTACCTAATTGGTAAGTTATTATTAATTTAAATATAATATATAATTGTAAATTCAGTTATATTAAACATATTAAACTTAACACAACATATATTTTTAATAAATATATTATAGATTTTTATTTTATAATGAACTAATTATCTATTTTAATTATATAGTCGTATAATTTATATGCTTGTTAAAAATAATTAAAATAATTTAGAATTGCAATTACAAATTATACGCCTTGCTTTGCCAACTTGCAAAATATATAAGCTATAATTATTTCACTATGGTGCGCTTCCAGGACCTTTAATTAATGAAAATTTACAAAGTTATAATTAAAGCCTTTGTTTTTTTTACTATATCTTGTTGTTGTTTTATATAGAAATTTTATAATCCTACATTATTATTTACCATGTGTTAATTAATTTAGTTCTAAAATTAATTCTCCTTTCAATGATATTCAATTTGATTTGTTTCTGTTATAAATACTATTTCTATGCTCGTATGATATTAAAAATTCAGTATACACATTCTTGAAAATAAATATTTATTCTGAATAAAAACATAACGTTAAAGTCGAGTTTCGTTATTATTATTTGCACCAAGTACTGATTGATTTATACAAAAATAGAAATTTAGTGCAAGTTGATTATTCTTACTTCTAATTTAAAATTATTAATTTAACTTAGAATTTTTATGTTTTTTACTTATATAAGAATGTTTGATGATTTGTCTTAATATATAAATTTTAATTTAGCAAGTATAATCGTTATAATTATTATAATATAAATATTATTACTATGTCGTATGGTTTAGCAGCGTTTAATTTTGAAGGTAATTTAAATTACTTCGTCTGTGTAGAAAGCATTTTTTGCATTAAATAGCGCACATTATATTACCGAAGAATATTCTTCGGTTTTAGATTAACACTTTTTATGTTTTGCATTATGTTTATGTATAATGAAAGTTTTAAAATCTTTTTACAGAAAAACAAATCAATTCTAAATTAAGTACTTTTTATCGCGTATCAACTTTCGTTTGTATATTTTTTAAATATTTGTCAACATAATTATTATTTTTTTAACATTTAGAAAAAATACTCTATTTTGTGGTATTTTGTCAACATCGGCTAATAATTTTTCAACGTTTTGCAATCTATTTTATACATTTCTTTGTCACCATTTATCAATATATTGCATTATTTTTACAATTTGCAATATTATTAAACGCTTATCTAGATTTTTTCAAATATTGTTCAATATTGTTTCTAGTTTTTTTTTAACTTAAGTAAATGTTAAAACTAGACTAACCGATATTAAAAAAAACTGGGTCAGCTTTAAAAAAAATGCTTTTAGTTGTAGTATTTCAGAGGGTTTGAAACAACAATCTCCAGTTTGTTAATGCTTGGAAGAAACTTGTTCTTAAAACGCCCGAGTTGGAAGAAACCATTTTACACCAAATTGAAAAAGATCAAAACGCAGTATCTGATAAATTGCAAATTTTAAAGTCAATATAGTTTAGTTTGGTCTATATTGAAGCATCAATTTATCGTATAGAGGGTTTTTATTTTTTCATTCGAATAAAAGTGCAGTACATTTTTGTTCCAAATGTTTTAAAATGACAGGTTTTGCTCATGCAAATGAGTGTTAATATACGTAATCAAATCACATGTGAAGTAAAGTGTATATCGGGTTGCATACACAGCTGCCAATCATACCGTATTTTTGCAATGTAAATACAATGAACGGTTAGATATACGGACCATATTGAAAAATACATACTGAAGCCTCCACAAATACGAGATTAGGTTGTAGACGACACAATGTGGTTCATTCGGAACACAAGTTTGGTATCTGCATTTTTAGATTAGGCAACCCTGGTTGTACATATTACACATTAGATAGTTATCAATTTGGTTATATCAAATTTTGTTGTTGTGCACAAAAAAATTATGGATTGTAAAAGTGATCATGACTGCGAAAAAAAGTATACAAAAACTCTAATAAATATTGTAAAAGAATTGCCTCGTTTAAATATTTTACTTTTGAGATTAAGAGAACTCGAAAATCAGTATAAATGTTTTATGATTTGGTGTAATTAAAATAAAGCAAAACAAATGTTAAAAACATTTTGCCTGCACATTCTTCACAGAAAAGAAATACAAATTTGGCATTGTGGTCACGCTACTCCATTTATTTAGCGATCATAGCCATAAAATAACATCCATGTTAATATGCAATACTTTTTGCAGCAATAATCAAAAATCGTGGGAGCCAAATTTATTGTTGATGATCTTATTTATTGTGAACGCATTTATTGCTGAAGTTTTTCTTTTTTCGTTGTAACAAGTCGACTTAGCGCATCTTCGTATTTTTTCACATTTAATGCTGATGACTTTTTTGTTTTAGTGCATTTTGTATTTTTCCATAACCGCGTTTTTTTGTTGTTTGAACGCGAGAGCCACAAATTTTTTTTGTTCAATTGACGCGAAAATAGCAGTTACTTGTTAAAAGAGCCGCATGCAGCTCGCGATCCACCATTTGGCCACCCCTGATCTAGACGTGACCTGATAGTGTTTCAATTTCCTATAATATTCTTTTTTGAGAAAAATACAAAATGTTGGTATTTTTTTAATTATACATTAATGTCAATTTTGCAAGAAACAACAAAGTTTGCAACAATCAATAACTTTTGCAACTCAATATTGGAAAAGACGAAGAGAAATGTGAAGTCGTCTTAGCGAAATGTAAGAATGGTTCATCGTTTTTTAAACGTTTTTTGCAAATAGTTTCAAAATTCCCTGGCTTCTTTTCCAACTTCTACTACGTCAACTTGCTTTGTACTCCAATAAGACCAATAGACATTTACAGCGTAGGATAACAAAAAAAAAAAACG
>JARJEC010142158.1:0-19421 GCA_030264575.1 Tachinus sp. AB-2021 | reverse complement strand
TATATATAGTGCCGTTTCATGCCATGTGCACATCATCATCAGATGACTACTAATATATTTCATGTACCGGATGATGTCACAGTGTGGTGAATCATGTAACATTTTGATGAAATTTGTTTGATGAAATATTTTTTTAATTTCAAAATAATTTGTATTTCTTTCATAAGTACTTATTAACTGAAATACATTAATTGATTATATTAGTATTAACTAAATATGAAAAATAAAACAGATTGCATTCTTGGTATAATTTATTGTGAATAACTTCAGTATTCTTAAGGGTAACATTTCCAGACAAGCCAACTAACTACTACACGGTCTACTTATTAATATAATTACAAGTTATGCGTAGCTATAATTGTTGATTAAAAGAAGATTTTTTCGAGGTCTTAAAAGCATATAATGTTTTGATTGCTATATTGTATTTTTAATGACTACAAAATGAATTAACATAATGTTGAATTAAGGCAAATAGGAAATGCCATTTTAGAAATGAAAATAATTGAATTGGCAGAAAAATGCATTGTTTGTTTTATTGGCATTGAAAAACAATATGGCTGCGAAACGCATTAATCTTTGCTATCTATAAACACGTCAACGGATTGTAACTTAACTTGGATTATTTTTAATATTCTGTTTTCCAACAAACCGGAGTTGCAAATAAAATCCATACAAAGAACACAAAAATAAATCGTCCACTCTCATACATTTTGTATGATATGAGTTCAGCCATGCATGTTTGCTCTCTGAAAAACTGTAATAAACACGTGGGCGTAATAGACCGTCCACAATTGGAGCGCACTGGACCATGCAACAGTGTATCAAAGTAAAAATCTCTAATTACTAGTACATGAACAATGGCATCATAGCACAGTCCGTTTCAAAAGCATTTTTTCAATTACAAACGAACACCATTTCTATAAAGGGAAAAGGAACGGTTAACTGATTACGTTACACACATACTTTATGTGTCTTCTTCGCAGCATTAAAATATATTTTTAAAAACTATACGCTGAGAAAGTCTGATGATAATAATAATACTGTATCCAACAATGATATTTTTAGTAGTATGTAGATCTATGCATTTATTCATGATGCGGTCCTTATAATAAATCTAATTGGGTTAATTGTATATTTAAATTCTTTGTGTGGTTTTATCTTGGAATTTTTAAAGTTACGTGTGATCTAATGCTGTAACAGCCTTATAGTTTATCCAAACGTATGGATGAGATAAGATGGCTATTAAGAGGTGAGAAATACATTGAATATCAATATCACAGAATAATATTAAAATTGTGTGGAAGTTAATTTTTCAACTACTATAGTAAATTAACTTTAATATGCTACACAATACAATTCTATTGTGGTTGCAAAATTTAATTTGGGCTGTTATTAAGATTGACTATAATTATTTTTTTTATTAATATATGAGAAGGGAAGTAACAAATTTTCATGTATAATAATAATAAATTAAATAACTTTAAGTTTATATAATATGCATATTATCTACAAATGTAGTCTGTTTTATAAACAGTAGGTCTAAATCTTAATAAATGCTAAACTTTGCAGTTTTGTGCAGGGTAAATTTTCATAAAACGTGAATTTCATAATTGTGAATTACTTTATTTGTAAATGAAATAACTAATACATAATTTGAGTTTTTGAGTGTGTAGATAAACCGAGGGCTTGTCTGAAGAAATTAATACAATTTGATCCATTACAGCGTTATTTTGTTTAATTAATTTTTTTCTTAATTATTTTTTATTTTTAATTATTTTTTAGATATTATATATTCCGCGCCTATTTTTAATTTATTCCAATATTTTTATAATTTGTATAATTATTTTTATTGAATTGTTTTTTAAATGTTTTGCTTTTGTTTATACTTATTTTTTTGTTTGCTCGATCACGTTTTTCACTTATCTTCGTCGACTAATTTCTTTGTTGGTAATTGATTGGCTAAAAGTTTGAGCCAATCAATTCAACTCAATTTCTTTTTGATGCGTTCTTAATTTGTTGGCAATACAACCTATGATATGCTTTCGAATTTATAGGTTTTGACGTGCAATATACTTTTTGAAGCAGTACGGGGGGATATCTGGGTTCTTATGTATTTCTTGTGTTTAGGAAGCGTTCTTTATTCGAATTTTTTTAATCTTATTTTATATTCTATGATTTTGAAGTGTCTTTTAGTGCAAGCATACTTAACAAGTAAGGTGAAATTTTATCTCCTCGATTTTCAAGTTTGCAACTATTTTTACTTCGATTTGTATATCTGTTTGATTAAATTTGTGTAGCTTGAGTCTATTTTTTTATTGTTCAATAAGGCAACGATAGGCCCAGTGTTCAATAGAATCGAAGCTTATTCGAAGTCCATGTAGGATAAATATAGAAAGATATTATATTCTGTGCATTTAAAGTACGAAGAGTTTCTATCTGTTTTGTGAGGTTGATAGAAGACTGTAATTTATGATTTCAATGTTAATATATCTGTATTACATTTTTGGCATTTTTGAAAGTGCTTGTTATTTTTGTTTCTTCGTGCAGTTTCTGAATAGTGTTTTAACTGCGTCTAGTATATTAGCCTTATTCATCTAGAATTAAAATTTTTTTATGTTTATCTGATGTTTTTATGTTTTTTAGTTGTTTATAAGCATTACTGATTTTGATAGATTAGTTTTGCTTATACAATGTCTAGCAAAATAGTTTGATCTATTATGGTTATGAATAAAAACCAAATCAATGAGCTTAAATAAATGAACTTTTGATTTTTAAAGTTCTTACCATTTTACATTTCAAAATTCAGTTTAAATGGTTGTTTTGCAAAATTACTTAACCTCAATGACGAACGTTGTTGTCATTGCTATTTTGAAGTTTTTATTGATAGGTCGACAGTTCCTTGCGGATCATATCCTGTAGAATTGCATTGGTTGCTATTTTGTGTCCAATGTTGGTGTTTAGATGCCCCCAAAAAAATTGCATAAGGTCAAATCAAGCAATTGTTTCCTGGATCGTAATTGTTAAGTATCTTCTAAAAATTCAAAGTCTACAAAAGTGCTTTCACAAAACTAGAAATGTTTTCACAAAACTAGAAATAAAACATTTTCTAAGAAAAGCAATAGAAACCTACTAATAAAAAGGTAACATTTTAAATTTAAATGTAACCAAATTTAGGCTAGATTACAATATTCGTTTAAATTTTGTATAGTGTCGACGTAAAAGTTTAGCATGTGGATGATAAAAATAAACTTTTCTTCAAGTACAACACACCAAAGACATTATTATTTTTTAATTTTGATTTATATCCTAATACATAAACCAAGTCAAAAGGAATTTTCCATTTGAAGTAGGAACATACAAAATGTGCATCTTAAATTTACAAGCATATTTAAAAAATATGCTTCCTTCGTCCATCAAAAATTAAAGCCACGATATTTACATTTCCTTCGTGAGTATAGTAGCACTAGTTTTTTTTAATATAAATGGCTCACCTCAATAGGTTTTCTGTTTAGAATTACGCGTTTAGATACATTTTCTAAAAAATGTAGAAGCTAAATCAAAAACAAAACTTTTAATAATTATTTTTTTCAAAAATTATTATTTTCATACTGCACTTATAATCTCGTATGAAGAGTAAAATTGTATGCATTTGATTGTTGCTGGTTGCAGCAACTTTTTTATTAAATCTAGATTTATTTTATTGCCAGCTTAAGCTTGGCGCTGTGAAAATGGTTGCCTGCGCGTTATATAGTGTTCCAGGTAGATTTCTGACACATTGTATTCTTTTTGCAAGAAAAAACCTATAACTATTATGTTTTGAGAAAGTTTTAATTTTATATAATACTTAGTAATGCACTTTTTATTAGCATATTCATCATAAATAGCAAATTTTGGTAGTTTCATTTCCTAAAAAAATTGTGAGTATGCTTGGAACACAAACAGCAGAAGTAAAATCTTTATTGCATTGGGAACGTGAGTGTAATATTTTTTATCCATCTTATTTATGCACGGCCATCCTGGTACTTATTACACTACGCCCTGCTTATACATAAGCCAAAGCATACAAAGAATACAAGCGTATACAGTCCAACAGTCCTTAAATTGTTACTTTTTCTCAAAGTCTAAAAGTTCTCACTTCAAAAATCAAAATCTTTTCATTACATCACATTTTTAAGTATTATTTTATAAACCACAATATTTTATTTTTCACATTATTATTTTTTTATAATTTCCTGTAATTTGAGTCGATCTCTCCCATAAATAATAATTATTTGTCCGATATTAATTTACGGTTGGAATTGAGCTATTTAAGAAGTGTATGTGGAAAAACTAGTATTTACAAGGTTGGGAATGAGTGAGTAGTGAATGAATGTGATTTGAAAATAACACCGATGAACCAAAATAAAGTACATTGCGTTGGGTTGGTCATGTTGAGAGATTGAGTGAGGATAGAGTGACAAAGTAAATTTATAATGGAAAAGTATCTAGATCGTAAGCAAATTCGTGAAAAATTAAAAGTGAAAAGAATAAAAGAGCGTACATGACTATTGCTGAAGCAAAAAAATAAGTAAGGATAGAATGATGTGGACAGAAATAGTACGAAGTAAGTTTTAAAAATTCAAAGTTTGGCTACTCCGTGTTATTGCCTACTCTAAATGTTCTCATAGAATTTCAGTAAACATCTGATGAAGACTGAAGTTCAAAACTGCAATCACGGTGTGACTAAATATATAGTGATATAAAGACATAGTACTGTGCAACCAACTTAACGTGGCCAATGGAAGGCGATTTTGCGCAACAATAGAAAAAAACACAAAACACGAGAGAGATCAGAGTACGCTCATTAACAAATCCAGCGCTGATTTTGTCTGTGAGCATAGTCTAAACCTCTCTCACGTTATACCTACTTTCCTAAAGACATAGTACTGTGCTACCAAATTAACGTGGCCTATGGAAGTCGATTTTGCGCAACAATAGAAAAACACATAACGCAAGAGAGGTCCAGAGTACGCTCATTGACAAATTCAGCGCTGATTTTGTCTGTGAGCATAGTCTAGATAGACCTCTCTCGTGTTATACGTACTTTACTAACGTTGCGCAAAAACACCCCAATGGTCACTGTAAGTTAGTTGTAGTTTGCATCTAATCTTGTATTATTACAAAGTAAGGCTATTAACAGACGTATCGGTAGAATAGACAAAAAAATAACGGCATGAAATCGGGGACGGTGTTGCATATGTTATTATATACCTGTGAACTGTTTCATATTAACCTATGCAACACCATCCCCTCCACCCGATATAGATATGCCAGAAAAAAATGTCTTTGAAATTTCGTCTTAATAAGTTCCGCTATTCTTGAACAGAAACTAATTTCTATTACAATTTTAGTTAAAAAAAGTTTGCATGAGAAATTTACAGAAAATTATTATTATTATTTTTCTGTAGATCGATATTAACTGTTGTGGTTAAAATTATGCAAGTATAGATTGTCAATAAGATTTTCTACCTCAACATGTTGAACGCTTGCTCTTAGATTGATTAAATATTTTGGACATTTTTTTTAATAAATTTGTATCGTATCTAGTACCAAAGACGTACTTGGGTAATGGAGAAAAAGACTTTTCTGCAATTTTTCCGGGCCATACCCGATGTTTCTGAACTAACATTATGTCAAATTAATTAATATTCAGCAAGGCTGAACCTTCCAAGAATTTTTAATTATTAGTACGTCGGTCTGAAGACTCACGGTATTATGTGGTGTCGGTGTTAAGTGTGATATTTTATTCTAAAAAAAATGTTTGTATCAATTTATTTTTATATAGAATATTATTTAGTTAAATCCATAAGCACCCAGAATTTTATAATTATTAAATAATTGCTACGCCATTACTACATTTTGAAATAAAAAATTTACTTCGAATGGGGATCAAACTTATAACCCAACCCGAGGTAAAATTTTTGAAACAATTATTTTAAAATGAAGTAATGGCGTAGTAATTATTTAATAATTATAATATTATTTACAATATTTACATAAACCCCTTTCCACTAATATGTGACATTCACCTTTATAATGATTTAATACAGTGAACCGAATTAAGCAACAAATTTAATACGACAATAAAATCATAAAATAATATTTGTTAAATATTTTATTATAAGTTGTATTTACAAATATTACAATGTAGCGCTTAACAATCCATTTATTTAAAAACAAAGTTCCCACAACAAGTGCATAGCTTATTTAAAATCCATATATTTGTTTTTAAATTAATTATTAGGAGATAAAATTTTAATATGAATTTTGATTAATGGTTTGAACAGATTATTCAAATAGATACGTCAATCATATTTAATTTGACTGTTAAATAATCAAATATTTAAATATTCATTTTCAGCACGTTATATAACGATGAAAATGATAATTATGCAGATTTATGGGGTAGGTAACCCGTTGGTCGACATAAAACAGCCAACAAAATACATACAAAACCCCGAGACCATCGTCCATCCCACCTATTAGAATATACAATGCCAGTTTATTGGACTATATTATATAATATGGTATAATTTAAACCAGTTACGAGTTTTCCGAACAATACATGTTATATAAAGACCCATACCCAAGTTTTCTCACTACTACTACTACAACCTTCGTTGTTATGTTAATTGACTACAAGATCTTACGGCCAGCTTGGTTCTTCATTTATTTCCCTTGAGCGCATTACAAGATTTACAAGGCCTGAAGGAATACTACTCTGTTCCCATAAATATCCAATGACTAAACCGATTCTTTTGTAACCGATATTGAAGAAGTTGCTACATAAATTTCCTTTAATTATTACTTAGCTAATTAATAGATGTATACTTTTAATTAATTATATAAGCATAAAAATCAATTGGTAAAAACAAGTTTGGCTTTATTAAGTAATATTGCAAAGAAGAAACTTAAATAAATTTATTTCACATGCTATTATAAAAACTTGTTTGTATTGAAAGAGATAACATTAAATATTTGGACATTTGGGTGCCTGCTAATAGCCGACCGTATCAAGATGGGCCGGTTAGAGAAACGGGCAGAAACGATAAAGACTTTTGTAATTTACTGAAGAAAACGCTTCTCAACTCGATTAGATTCTCGATAATTGACCGAAAAAAAAACCACTACGAACTGACAAATAACAATAGCGATCTGTATCGTAATTTGCCCGTTGCATGCCACGGATTGTTTTCCATTATACAAAGGGTTTGTGTTCTTATGCTTTTTTAGTGTGCATATATATAGTATAAAAGGAAGTGGGGATGTCCAAACACCGGAAACAATCAGATAGGTGCGGGTCAGCGAAAGTTTCCGCTTCTATTGAATATCAACTATGTGTAACACTACAGTATCCGTTCTTATAAATTCGAATGGATGTCTAAAATGGAAATTTTGAATGTAACGGTATCAATATGAAGGCTAGAAATAATGCAAAATACATCACTTATTATTGTTAATAATATAACTAGCTATTTATGTGAAGATGAATAATCGCTTATAATAAAGTGTGATAATAAATTATATTGTTTGTTTGTAAGTCATTGTTATTGCGATTGAAAGACAGGATGTGTTGATATGGAGAATTGGGAATTTAGATTAATTTTTATATAATTTTAGAACTTGATATTTTCAGACTCGTCGCAAACTGATAACAATAGAGGATACATATATAAATTATCTATTTAATTGAATGCCATCCACTTTGTATATTATCTTACTTGTGTACATAAATAAAGTTATCATGCAGAATTTGCTGTAAATTCACAGAGCAGTTATATTCTAAAAACTAATTAACAGACAAGAATGTTGCTACAAGAAGTGTAGATGTAACGCGACCAATTAATCTCCAATGAGTTTTTCGTTTTTGTTTTAGAAAAGCTGAATAAACTTTAAAACTTGCTCTGGAGATAATCTAACTGTACAATGATGATGACGATCGTAACGTGTGCATGAAAATTTGCGCGAGTTTATTTACATACCTTTGGTAATATTAAGTCGGATTTGTTCTTTTTCCCAAGATGCAAAGGACGCTTTAAGCGCCTCTGTCATGGTCTTGTTGGTACCCGGCGTCAGTGGCGGCACCTGCGTCGGGATATCTAAAACAAATAAATAGCGTTGTCAGAAAAGAAACATTTTATCTAATATATTAAATATTTAAAATACATAGCATATGTTAGTATTGTTTAAAAGTAAAGTTAGAATGCCATGCAGGTGCAAGCATTTACGTAGGTCGTAGACAAATAACAGTAGCTGTTCAAATGAAACGATACGAAAATAATGGCGCTCAAAACACAATATTTAAGCTTATGTTGTTGTAGCAATAAACAAAAATATAAAAAAAATATTACATTACTTTAGGATATTATATTTTTGAACTTGAAGGCTTAGTAAAAATTTGAAATTGTCACATTAAAATTAAAATAAGAAATAATTTTAAAAGCTTGATTGGATAGTTAAATTATTTTATAACAATTAAAAAAACTTGGTGTTACTGTGTTTTACAAATTATATTTGTATTATATTTATTGAACTACATCATATTTGACAAATTCATGTTATGTCGATAATCACAATTGGTGTACAAATTCTGCAAAAACGTAAATTATTAAATAATTATTATAAGGAAATATCGACAATTTTCGTTAAATGTTGTTAAATGCAGAGATAAAAACAAAGTATCGAGAAAAAATTGTAAAATATCGCACAATATTGCAAAATGTTAGTAATTTCAAAATCTTGAAAAACACTTTGAAAAATAAAATTTCATAAAAAAATAAAAAATCACAAAATATAAACCGATATTAAATATCATAGACAGAGTGAGTAGTTATACGCCATTTAGACTTAAAATACCAGAAATATCCCTACAAGCAACCAGTATCACAGCTCCAAGCTGTCAAGTAAATCTTAAAAAAGAACAAAAAAAATGTTTAAAATCAATTATTCTAATGATATTAAATATTTTGTAAAAAATATAAAATTGTGTTTCAAAATGTTCAAAAATATTTTAAAATTTGGTTTATTGTAAAAAAAACTTATAGTGACATTTGTAGTAAATTATGAAAAAAATTCACAAAATTTAGCAAAATGTTAAAAATGTAGATGAAAACGATCGCCAACATTCAATTTATTATATAAATAATATAAAACAACAAAAAAGGTAGTAAATTAATTCAAAAGTCAATTAAAAAAAAAATCCAAAAAGTTTAATAAATGTTTTTCTTAAATATCGGCTCAAAAATTGTTTTAAAAAATGTGTGCACCGTCTCAAACAATGAATAAAGATTATATGAAATATATAAAATGTTTAAAAGATTGCAAAATGTTTTTAAAAAATCATGATATGTCGGAAAAAAATCGTTAATTGTAAATGTCACAAAGTCACGTCGTAAAATGTATAAGTGTTCTACTGATTTTCAAACTGTGTGAGATAAAGCATGTAATATAATATCATTAGCTCCAATTATGATTATAACCATTATATCGATATATCTAACCGTATGCCTTTATCAAAATCATCGTCTCTAGAAAAATTCGGTTGTAGTTGTGGTGCAGAAATTCCGTTCGTTGGGTTAGGTTAGAGCTTCTTAAACTGTGGACGCGATAAGATGCCAAGCGGCTAAAAAAATGAAGAAAAAAAATTGCGGCCAACGTAACACCCAAAAAAGATTATAAACGATAAATATGCCAAAAAAGTATTTGTTCGGACAACGAAAAAAAATTATTCTTAAAAATTTCAGTTTACCCCTAAATGGGGGGGGGGCAAAGTAATTCAAGGTATAAAGATGGGCGTGGCTAACAAAAGTTTGAGAATCGCTGACTTAAGCTATGTTAAGTAAAAACTATAGATTCAATCATTTTTCTCATTGGAAGAGTTACGCACCTAATAATGTCAACATCAATAACCCATCGAACCAACCAGACTGTTATAAAAATATTGAATTTCACAAGATCGGTTAAGATCATAAAAGTTAAAACTACCGGTTCAATATTTTTCTCGTTGTAAAAATAACTTGACATCAGTAACTTATTCACTCGCCCGCTTCTTTCAAACGTACAAAATTTAAAAAAGCCAACAAAAAAACAAACAAAAATATAAACCATCTTAAAAAAGTCGAGAAAATCGACAAAATAAAGGAAATTTTGTATGAATATCTGGAAAATGGAGCAAAAAATTACCTGATATGGTCATGATCACGGTCATAACGACTCACATCACTATCAATGACAACAAGGTGAGACTTATTTAAAAATTATCTTCAGTACTCGTCTCCAAACAAGTCGCAAAAACATCTTTTTGGTCGCCAATTCCAAAAAAATGTAGACATTCTTGAATCATTTTGAATTTTGTAAAAAAAATTAAATCTGTCAATTTTTTATAAATTCTATTGGAATTGTATTGTATTGTAATTGTATTTTTTGCTTAAAATTTTGAAGTAGTTCCTTGAAATTGTTTGAATTTATGTGGATTTTTTTCTAAACAACATTTTTTTATAAAGGGTGACAAATTAAGAATGTCCTATTTTTACTTAATAAAAACGAAAATAATTAATGACTTAGTTGATTGCTTGTGTAGAGCATTTCATTAGATGAACTTGATTATTCAAAGTCAGAGATGGTTTCGCAACATTTTAATTTTCCAAGGCCCCCAAAATTGCAGGACAATTGCAAAATGAGTCTAAAAATATCGTCAAACAGGTTCTTTTAATTATACTATACTTGCAAAGAGCAGAAAAACTACTAGAACAAAAGTGAATATTTTTCAAGTTTCAAGTGAAAAAATGCGACGGTTTCAATCTTAACGAAAGATTTACTCATTCGGCTTTACAAATAAATCGCGAAAACCCAAAAATGTCTTCCAATAGACTGAACCTCACAACTCTCAACAAAAATTTGATGTCTAACTTATTTCGTATTTTTATAATTCCAGCTTATGATGATTTCTTATGTGTGATAAATGTGTAAAATATTTGTTTTATATGAAACTTGTTGGAATTGTGTAAATTTTGTTCTGTTTCGTTTTGAATAAAAAATTTATGCAATTTGCTTGAATTGTATGGAATGATTTTAAATTATATGCGATTTTTAAAATTTGTGTGTAATTTTTTTTCTAATTGGAATTGTTTCGTTTCTTTAAGAACCTTATAAAGTTTTTGAAATTTTTTTGAGATTGTTTGAAATATTTATGAATCTTTTTGGAATAATTTCAATTTATGCGGAATTTGGTTGAATGTGAATTTCCAGCGATTATGATATATTACAAAAAACTTAAAAATTTTGGATGTAAACCACAAGAAATTGATTTTATTGTAAATTTGATACAAATTAACAATTAAAAAAATGGAATTTTTTTTTATTTTGTGCAACTTATTTTTGAAAATTCAAATTTTATGTATCCTTTTAAAAATATCATGAACCGTGAAGAAGTTTTTGGAAATCAATAGACTATATTAAACATTCTATCCAATTTATATAATTAATGCGCTTAACAATTATGCGTCATTTAAACTAAGTACTTGGTCTAACAATGATTCACCATCTGCTTGAATAAAATAAAAAATAATTGTTTTTATTGCAAACATTTTTTTCATTGAAATTTTCAGTAATTGAGTTTGGTATTAATGCTATCCTATAATTATAATAATAATTTAACATCACAATTAAAACTCAATCATTTCATACGTAGCTAGATAATTTACGGTCAATGTCTTTCCTAGTAGAGGACGCGACTATAATATTTTGATTCGTCCTATTCAATGACATTTGATTGGATTGGTTATAAACTAAAATCAGCTGACATGAGTGATTAAACATTTCACCAATTGCGTGAAGCCTGTTTAATATTCCAATACAAAAAATTAATTGCTAATGAATGAACCAATATAATTCCCCCTTGAGGCCATCTCCGATACAAGCCACTGACCTGACGAGAATTGTTAGACATGTAATTCTTTATAGGTATGTATATAAGGTATACAATATAATATTTAATAATTTTTAAATTAACATTTATTTTAAAATTGAGTTTTCTATTTTGGATTTATAATTATGTATCCCTAAAATATAAAAAAAGTTGAAAAAAAAACTAAAATATAATATTTTAAATATTTGGTATATACCAAAATATGCATATTGTGTTTGTATATAATAGTAGATATTGGTTATCTAACCTAACCTAACCTATGTCAACAACTATTTATTTATATTTTGAAATTTCAAGAAAATTAAATTTGTGTACTTATTACGTACTAGGTTTAAAAACAAACAAAAATAGTATAGAATTATTATTTCCACCAGTAAAGTTTTAATTTAAAAAAATTTGTAAACATAACGTAAAATAAATACTAAAAAAGTTTAACTTTGAATGTTCAAAAAAAATTTTAAAGTCATGATAATAATAGTAAATTAAAATTCTAGACATATCTATGAACCGTTTTCTATTCGGAAAAATACTAAAATATTTCATTTCCTAAAAAATCCCTTCGGGAAGAAATAAAATTAAAACAATTGAAGTCAGAGTGAGTAGTTGTACAAGAAAAAATATTATAAAGTGCTAGAAATCTATTTAGTACACCTAAATAACAATACATGCATTCAGTATCACAACGCCAAGCTGGCAAATAAATCTTACAAGATTGAGTAAAAAGTTAATAATCACTCGAATTCAAAGTTGCTACATGTTTTTAGCATGCTAATATTAGAAGTTAGATAATAGAAATAATCCCATTTCTAATAATGGTTAAAAACGATGAATAATACGATTTCATTAACCAGTCCAACTCGAACCGAATGATCTTGTTGACATTATTCCTAATATAACTTATAGTGTGGTATAATTATAAATCGAATAAAATTTATATTCGCAGATTATGAAATTGCATGTACCATTAATAGAATGTAATAAAGTTTAGTAAGGTAGGTGGCACCTATATTTATAAACCATTATTTATATTATTTTAAATGCCGCATATAATTGAACTATTGTTTGGAACAATTATTTAAAGCAAACTCAATAATTTATTGCTGCATTTTTTAATAAAAAATGTTTCTATTATTAAGCCATGTACATTTTTAACGCTTACTTGCGCGCAACACTTGATAATCTCACACTTAAATACAGATTTTTTTCTTTGACCAATTATATTTGCTTAATTGTTTCTTTGAAAAATTATACATATAAAATGGTGCTACACGTAAATTAACATTTAATTAACAGCTTGTTTAATTTTATAATGCTAAGATGAGTTTATTGTTTCTTTAGTAAACTTGTCATGTTACAAACATGGCGTATATATAAAAGTACGGGCACGAGTCCAATACGTGAGATCCACCTACAACACGTAGTGTGGTAAATTCTCTCGTGTTCAATAGCCTATGAATTCTGAGAGTTGTCTTAAGTAGGCGTTTTATACTATAATAATTTGTTAAATTGTTGAAATAATTTGGTCGACTGTCTTTGTTTGATATTTGTGATGGATTGAGAGCATTTCATATGACGCATCCTCCGATTGTAGTACTTTTGCATTTTTATGTATGTATATGGTATTAGATTAAATTGAGCTTACACAGTAGTGTTTTATCATGGCATGTGCCAAACACATTATAAATGCGACATGAGTATTAGCTACTGTCTGCAAATACTTACGCATGACTTCATTATACAGTTTGAAAATGTACAACGTTTCATTCATATAAAATTTGCAGATATTGTTTTATTTATTGAATGTTTATTTGAAAATGGCATTCATGTAAAAACTACAATACTTGCATGCGGTCGGGCCGTTGCAGCTTAAGTTATACATTTTTAATAAATAAATAAAACAATTTCGAATTTACTATGACATTTCAAATGTAAAACTTTATATAGTTTCCTTTTCTATTTTATTTATAAAAATTGTTTGTGCAAAGCGTATAAAATTATTAGAACAAAAAAGTTCAGGATTTATTTATATGTTATAAATCATATTTTAAAAATATAAATTACTCACAAATTGCAAGTATACATTTACAGTGTGTATCCAGATAAGTCCAGTTGTTATTTTTAATGCTAAACTTCTATGCCAAGATAGTGAGCCTACAGAAAAAACTTAAATGGAATTCAAAGTGGAACACTTTTCTGGTGGTGTACCAGTTAATAGAAAAGAGTAGCTATAAATAAGAAAAAGAAATAAATTACTGTAAAACTCAAATCCTACTATTCGCTTCAAAAATTTCACTTCAAGAGTGTTCTTATAAAGATGAAACACACAATTTGAAAATTTGTTTAAAGATTTTTGATAAAATTTTCACAAACGACAAAAATTTCGCTATTTGTAATCGTGAAGCATTTTTTTAAGATTATTCGTCATCGTTATCGCGTTTGAAAAACACAAATTAGTCGAAAAAGAAGTTTCGAAAATTTAGAGACAGTTCGGATCGGCAAAAGTACCAGCGCTTTTTGAATATTCCGTTAAAATTTTCGAACGCTACGTAAGTTTCACTGATTATGAATCAGTGGAAACATTGATTTAATCCTCGCCTAATCATTTTTTCCACTCTGGACAATTATTGTTATATACTCAAGAGGTTTTTACTCGCTCCAAGTGCCGTCCAGCTCATAAGCGTTCTTTTGGGGGTAATTTTGTTTTAATTTAACTTCCAGATCATTTTCCTCGCGTAACTTTATATGGAAATATCAAATTTTGGTTTCTATCTACTCAACTGATGAAAACTTTTGTCAGATAAATAATAATTCAATAATAAAAAATAGACTTCAATTGAAATCCAAAATTTATGTTGCATTTTGATACCGATCCGATTGAAATGTCCACTTTGTTGTAATACTTTAATTTTCCACAAAACAATAGAAAAATGAATTAAAATAGAAATTAAAAAAATAAAGAACAGAAATATAAAAACAGCAAAAACACAAAATAAACAAAAAAAGAAAATAATAAAATTAAATAAAAAATTTGCTAAATTAAACAAAAAAATATAGAAAATTAACAAAGTAAAGTATCAAATGAAAAAGAAAATAAAATAAACAAGAAAAAAAAACATCAAAAAGTATGTTCGATTGTGAACGTTTGCAAAAGTTGAGCAACGTTAGGCATTTTCAGTAGATAGATGGGTAACCCCATAATCGCCTATCAGTAAAATTCTCCATTGGGAAACAATTAACAGCGCTCTAAATATAGAACGAACATTTCTGGAGTAACGAATCTTAACTCATCACACACATACCTACATAAACACGGCTGAAAGACAAAGACGAGTTCGATACCAGTTGGGTTAATCCAACAAATACAAATACTACAACAAAAAAATAAAAAATAAAAATAAGAATAATTAAAAAAAAAAAGAATAATCAAAAAGAAACAAGAATAATCAAAAATAAGACAATAATTAACCAATAAACAGAAAATATAGAATTGAATAAAAAATAAACGAATATATATATAAAATAAGTAATAAATATATTAAATAAAATAAAAATTTTAAAAAAATAAACAACAACAAAAACAAACAAAACTAACAAATTAAATAATAAATTATAATAAAATACAAACAAACAAAGAATAAGCTTAAATAAAGAAACAGTTATTTAATAATTGATCTTCCTTCGCTTTTACGACGCGCGACGGTGGCGGCACAAAGATTCAAACTTTGGTTTAACTGAATTCTGGTGGGCTATAGCTCGTATTCAAACAATATTTATTTAATAAACTTATTTGACAAAAAAATAAAATTGTGCCCGTTCGCTTATTTACAGCTATTTGTAAAAAAATGACAATAACATATTTTTTTATTTTTGAAGAAAAACTTCTTTGGGTGATAAATAAAATCGCAAATAGAGGGTGGTCGTTAGTATCGCGGGCTGAGAGTCGGAGATCGCGGAATATGAGTCGCGGGTTGGCGTTCTTGGGTTTCGGGTCGGGGTTTGTGAAATACGAATCGTAGACTGCAAATCGACTGTTGGAAACGTGCGTTGGATGTCGCGTGTTGAAGGTCGCCAGTCAGTTGCGGGTCGGAAGGCGCGGGTTGTTAGTAGCGGGTCGTTTAATAATTCATTATTTGAGTGATTAAGTAATAGAAATGCAATAAATAAATGTAGCTGTAATCGAAGTTTTACTTTTGAGCACATTCACATTTTTTTAAATTTATTTATATATTTTACATCATTGCCCATTATAAAAATATAGCTTGTGTTAAACAACAGCTTAGAGTTTTATTTTCTCAGTAGGGATTTGAACCGTCGATCGCTAACGTGTTAGACTAGCGCTCTGTTAGTAGCAAGTGAGTATAATTATAAATATTATAGCAAAATTTATAAAAAATCAAAACAAACAAAAATAAAAAACAAACTAATAGAAAAAATGATAAACAACTAAAATAAGAAATAAAAAAATTAACAAAACCGGTAAATCGTAATTGACCAATAAAAGAAAAATAACAAATTTAAAAAAATAAACAAATTAAACTAAAACAATAACTTGTACTAACAAAAAAATTTAATAAATAATTGAATAAAACACAAAAAAGAAAAACGAAACAAAAAACAAACGAATTATAAACTAAAGTTTGTTATAAGCACTAACCGTGAATTTGTTTTACTAACTAAAGTTTGTTATAAGCACTAACCGTGAATTTGTTTTACTAACTAAAGTTTGTTGCTGAATCTCTTGCACATTTTTTAAGAAATCATTTCATCATTATGACTGAAAATGTTTGAAAACATTTTTTGCAAAAAATAAATGTAATAATGAAGCAATACCACCACAAAGATGCTTTTTTGTTTAGTTGTTTTCTTTCAAATTCTTATTTACTTAAAAACATGTTTACTTGAGCAAATTGATAAATCATACAATTCTGATTTATAAAATGCAAACAATACACTTTTATTTTAAGCGGTAATTTAATTCCTAAAGGCACATTTAACTTAAAAAAATAGTTCCCCTTTTGTTATACAGCATGCATGCATATAAAATTTCTTTGCAATCGCATGCACTAAAGAATAATAATTTGATCTCCATGAAAATAGTTTAATAGGTATATATACAAAGCGATGGATGAAGTAATAATATTTGAATATTTTAATGTAGAATATCCAAGTGCATAATTGTAACGAACGATATACGACATGTGGTTAGTACGCAGAAATATAATAATGGTCACTCGCTAATAATACCAATACTCAGCCAAGGGTACTTATAACTTTACGACCTCCAGCAGCAGCACCTGGGGAACTATTTTCAGATAGTACTAAAAATTGATTCCATGCTAATTATCTACTCACGAAAATAATGTTCTACGAATAAACTGTCACGCTTTATAATTTTATGATCTGTATAAAATTGATTAGTATTTTTCATGCCGATTGACATTTCTTTTTTTTTTTTTCAAGCAAACCTAAAAGAAATGCGTCATTATTATAAAATTGCAACGTTATTTTTATAATAGAATACGTTATTTTCATAGAATAATAATTAAATATAGAATAAATTATAGGTTAGTTCCAATGACTTTGCAGATGCTAGTGACAGGTGCTTGTATATTTTTCAGAACTATTCTAGATATAGTATTATATAAAGGGTTATAATTTTCTATAATTATAATAACATTTATGCTTGCAATACAAGTAAAAAAATTAATAATTATTTATTTTATAAATTTTTTAATTTTATTTAAAATTACATTACGCACTTAATAAAATGCAAGTCCCATCACCTTAATGTAAATTTGTTATTATTAATCATAAAAATACAACAGTCACAGGAAGTAACATTTAACGCGTCAAATTATTCCATTAAGTTATTCTCTTTAATTATGAAACATGTAACATTTTAGTAGCTCTTGTTAGAAGTCCATGCGTTTACACGTATAAACTGTCAAACACGAAATTGAATAATGTCTCATGTGTACTACTTGATTGTATTACAACAATTACAAAAATCTTATGATATAATTGCCTTAATTAATGCTTAGTTTACCAACCATTGTCATTTATAAATTTTTTATTGCATGGTTTCAATTGAGGCATTGTTTATTTCGGCAATTTTTTATATTACTCTTAATATCTCAATCAATGATAATTTCAATATTAATAAAGTGGACTTTTCTTATCAAGTTTTCTAATATTCTATTAAAGTATACGTATACGTTTTCTTAAAGTTCCTGTCTCATCTAAATCTTCAAGGCTATGCTATAACCACTACATCCGGCAATCAGTTAATAAAAGCTCCCACTAATTATTACACCGCTACAATTATATTAGGCCTTACATCGATAAAAAGATTAAAATGGGCTAATGGGTATTTTTATTACATTACAGGTTCTCATTTTTTTAATCGAGTTAAAGCGACTTAATGGTTTCTCAGTAAATTTGAATAATGTATGAAATGCACTTTTTGTATCGCAGAAATTGCTGGAGAATTGTGGAGATTTTTCCGAATTTCGTTAACTTGGTATAATGAAAGGAAATATAAAAAGTATGTGAAGTAATATTAATAATTAATATAATTATATTGTATGTAATGTGTATTTGTTTCTAGTATTTGCCAATGTCATGTCTTTTATTTTGATTAATTATACTAAAATTGAAACTATTTTTGCAATAAAAGTGGTTTCACTAAATTTATTTTGTTTTAATTTCATCAAAAAAGTTTATTCAACGATTTTGGCCACGATCAACAATCATAAAATTAAAGCCAATTTGACCCAATATACATTAGAATATATATCATTGTGTTGCACATTTGAAAAGAATTTAAGTCTATTAAAAAAAACAAAAAGAAAATATTTAAAAAATCAAAAGATAAAATAATTTAGTTATGATAGCATTTTCAGATAATTTTCTAGAAAATATTCTACAGAAAATTATAAATTCTTAGATATTAAGAAGTTTTTTAACTAAATTTGGCGAGATTTATATAAAACAATATCAGAAAATTTTCGAAAAATTTAAAAACAATAATGCTTATCCACAAATTATACAAAAAAATTACAATTTTCGCTTTATTTAAATGAAAAAAATTGCTTGATTGGTTTTTGAGAAAATATTTTTTTATTTTGAAAAAAATACAATATATTTTTTAATAAAATATTCGGCAAGTATTTCAAACAGAAGATACCTTAAATTTTTTTAATATCCTCACTACCAAGGTGTGAGGTTAAAATACACCACAAAACTAAAACACTAAGCGTTATTTTTTTTTAATGAAACATCCAGTATATGTTTGCAATTTTGGATTTGTTAGTCGATTATACGTACAAATCTAAATTTTCAGAAGTTTTGGTAACATAACCTCATAAAATTCAAAAAAATAAATGAACTTATATAATAAAAATATAGTAATAATATCTAAATACAATGAGATTATTGTAAAAAATATTACTTTGCA
>JARJEC010142082.1:0-16641 GCA_030264575.1 Tachinus sp. AB-2021 | reverse complement strand
GTATTATTTAAATTATCTAACAAAAAAAAGTTAGATAGCCTTTCTACAAAACCTTTGTTTTCTGTAATATTACAGATGTATCTCAGATACCAGATTATGGTCATAGTGTAGTACCTAGATTAACAAAAAATATGCTGCTCATAAAATTTCGTTTATAAAGTCAAAACACTAAAAATTACTAATTAAATTCTGATTTTCTAATTGTAAATTGTATCATACAACAGACATAATCTTAATCATGACAGCTTTCATCTTTGGCGTGTGCTCTCACAATTTTATTAAAATTACTTTTCGCGTTCTACACAAATTAATTTAGCCTCAATTATTTCTCTTTCTTTTTTTCTAATAATAGCTTATTCGCTTAATTAATGATATTTGAGTCATTACAAAATTTCATTTTTAAGCAATCAATCCCAGATATAATTACTCGTTCTATATTATATTTATTAGAACTTTTGCCGATACTAAGAATACAATTTTTAATAATTCCAACTGTACCAATGTCGTAACGATAATAGAATCTAAGAATAACGCAGTAGTAGCGTGTCTTACATCTGTGGAAAACTCTTTACTAATTCATCAAACCAAACAAAAAAACTTGTTATTTGCTTAGTAGAAAGTTTCAGACACGTTGTGTCTGGCAACTTCGGTAGAAATCCAGTTAATAACATATTGGAAGGATTTTTAATTAACAAAATAAAGTCTCATTAAAAAACCATATATCATTTTAAATAGCGTAATTTACAAAGGTATTTATTTAATAAGATTGTATCATAGAAAATTCGAGTGGTTCTTAAGTGGGATTTATTCATCAAGTTGAAAATAATCTATAAATTGAGCGGCTTAATTATTTCGTTGTAATAAATTAATACTTAATTGTTAAATTGATACATGTAAAAAAGCTGTAAAAATAAATACTGATTGTGTAAAAAAAATATTTTATACTTAAAAACTAATTTAATGGTTGTGTAATTGTAAGATATTTAAAATATGTACCTACGTTAAAATTTCGAAAAATAATTGTTATGTAACTAACAATATCATTAAATCATTTGAAAGACGAGCAACGATTCAATATCAATTATTACTTATTTGTTTCTAATAGATGCCACTAAATAACTTTTTGCGTATATAAAATATTTATTAGCAGAAATTATTCATTTTAATATTGTGAAATCCTATGGCAAGCTAAAAAAGCAGTCATGAATTATTTAAAATTAACCATCCCACATCCCACTGCACTGTAAATTATTTATTATCCAGACATTTAAATAATTAATTAATTTATAAACGCTTACCGGAATAAATTTTTTAATAGTTTTATAATAAAATTCTATATATATATATATATATATATATATATAAAAGCAGTATATAAAACAAATCGATTCCGAAACACAATAAATCAATTGAATTAGGTTACGAGTCAAATATTTATTATTTGTGCAATTGGGAATTCATTACAATAAGAATAAATTTAAAAATAAAAAATAAAAATAAATAAAATAAAAAATAAATATTAAAACCATTTTTAATGTGTTTTTTTCACTCTTATGCATATTTAATAAAGCCAGACAGACAAACGCAGACAGACGGATCGGCGTTTCCATAATAATTAATTAATTTCAAGTCATGCCCATCTTAATTACTCGTAAAATAAAAAAATATATAACTGGAGAAAGGATTTGACCTTGTAGCAGGCTTTAATAATCATTTCAAGCAAAACGTTAACGTGTTAATTTGTACCTGTTGAATTTTTCATAACTTCCGCTAATGGCCTTACAGAGAAAAAAATAAATACTGCTGTTAAAATAATAAACATTCCGCGACTTGTTGAAGTATTCCGATTCGAACAGCCACTTAGCGAGAGTGTTATAATTATTTGTACGTACACGTAATTTTAAAGAGCTTTTTTCTTGGTACAATAGCAGACGAGGGAATAAATGCGCGTTTGTTTTAAATACGATTCAGAAATGGTGCAATTAAGATGTATCAGACAAGTTTGTTCAAATAATAATAATGCAAGTGTAGGTGTGCTGGCTGTGCCAACTATTCTGGCCTTTTTATCTGCTGGGAAAAAGCTCGTGCGAGTACATTTATAACACGTACATTATTCCACTTCATAAATTCATACGGAAGTTCATGCAAATTTAATTTCGTCCGTTGAAAAATTACGTGGATTCGAGTCAACGGATTGTCTACGTAAAATAGGAATTTCGTTAATTCTATAGAACGTTTAGTAATGCGCAATATTCAGGAATTATAAATATAATTATTATTTAGTATTACTTTATTTCTTTTGGTAAAATAATAGTTCGCTATAAAACAAATTTTATCTTATTTCATATTGAAATTATAAATTAATATTTTTAAATTGTAAATAAGTTCCTAGAAAACCTAAGAAAATAATAAATGTTATGTCGTTTAAAAAATTACCGAAAAATAATTTTTTTAAGAAGTGACAAAAAACTAGTTTGACAAAATACCTCGCGAAATGCTTAATTAAATTTTTTTCTATAAAATTCTATAAAAGCCTATTCTGATTAATACATAAACTAAGATAAAAATATCTATGGGCAAAATACAGGGTACGGCAGATTGGCCTCCCCGATTTGTGAGGTGAAGTGTAAATGAACGGTAAAAGATAAAACAAAAAGGTTTTTATTTTGAGGGATTCTGTCCTAAATTGCACCCTTCAAAGCTTCCAGAGTTTAAAGTCTATCGTTGTAAACTTTACCATTGAAGTATACCCACATAAAAAATCGCATTGAGTCAAATTTGGGGATTCAGAAAGCTGTTCCGTATCTCGCAACGAAATCAGGCAACCGGGAAACAGCTCCTGCGGAAGATATCGCGAAGGGCAGTATGGATCGTGACTCCACCTTGGTGAAACCAGAATGCTTCTGCATCCCATTCTTCCATTTGGGCCGAAATAGCGAGCTGAATTTACTGTCACATTTGACCCTCCATCTTCACAAAAATAAAGCTCAACCAGCCACGTTGTTCTCGCAACCACGACTTGGTGACTACCATGACTACTAAAATTGGCATGGATGCCCCAAACCAACCGCACGGGGGGAGGTGCTTTTACATGGGCGCAAAATTCTCCAGTCATTATTTGAAACTGGGGAGGTCATACTGACCGACCCTGTATAATGCTATTTTGTTTAGTAAATATAAATAGATCAGAATACAAGTTTTTATAAATAACATTCAAGTTTCTTTAATATTCTCTAAAAGCAAGAAGCATTATCACTAACTGTGATTACACTATTACTTGCAACAGTAACCACAAAAATTATCTGTACGTTGGCACCCCGATAATAATGCAAGAATGGTTTGAGGATACAGGTATATATTACTGAAGAGAGAACAGATGAGAAACGCTTATTTCACAAAAACTATTAGGGTGTACCTTTAAGAGGTAAATTGAAAGAGAGCTTAAAAGACAATAAATATAGTATAACATACAAAAATTGTGCAGCACTCCATCCAAACTGCATTCCTCAAAAAAAGAGCAAGAAAAGAACTTTCAAAAGTGTAAGGTAATTAATTTAATAACAAGTGCAGAAACCAACTTGCTGTGATATAACAAAGTATAAACAAAACCGTTGACTAAAGTGACAAAATAACTTCCCTAGGACAGCAGTTCGTAAACTTTATCAGTACCCTCGTATAGATAAAGTTTGCCATCCATACCCCTATGGATGGGCGGATAATTTCTTGCAGCATAAAAATAGTTGTACAAATTAAATTTCTTGATCAGTATTCGCTGAGGAATTGTGAGGCGTGTTTACATAAAATTATCTGGATTCTTTGAAAACTATATAGAATTTGTTTAAGAAATATGTTAATTTTTTTGTATAATATGTTTGGTCTTATTTGGAATTTGTTGGTGTGCATTAGAAATTTTGATTAATGAAACATATTTTTTTTTAATTATATAAAAGTATCTGCTTCAATAACTGCTTTAAAATTCCACATACAAAATGTTCACAATTGTAACGCAAATCACAAAAAATTGACAAACTACAAAAAACTCACATAAATTCCACATGATTAAAAAAAAATAGACAATTTTGTGTACGCATACAAAAAATCGACTGTAATTATAAATTTGGCGACCCCAGAAGAGTGGAGGTTGCAAAGCACAGTTTGCACATACTGTTGATATAAACAATATCACTAAGTTAAACGGGCAACAATAAAAAAACAACTAAAAACTATGAGTGGCTCCTTCTCAGACTGCACCATATTAACCAAGGTTTTGCCTGTAATTTTTTCTCATACAGTGACAAGCCCAAGTTTGAAAAGTCAAAAATAATGTTGCTGAAACTCTGATCTATACGAAAAAGAAAACAACAAATCGAGAAACTGTTAAGTGACTAACAAAACAGAATTGGTGGAGAAAGTTAAAGAAAAATCTATAAAGTAAAAGGTGCTACCTGCTAATTCAAAAAAGGCAATTTATGATCTATATTAAACAATGTTCAAACTTATGAAAACCAGAAATTGCTATCATACAAGCAATGATACCAAAGGCTGAAAGTAACGTTGGTTAAAAATTTGCTGGGTCTCAAAAATCCTAAGAAAAGTTCAAAAGTAAAGTTTGCTGATGTTGATCTAGTTTGTCTACTTTTTGATATACGCTTGTCGTATTGACTGTTTGTTTATTTATATTATAAATCATTGCCCCTAAATAAGACAATGGCTTATGGTAACAAAGTTTTGATGGGATCGACAGCAAATAAAGTGGCTTGCAAACCACCAGTGGATAGAAAGTGGAATTAAAGGTTTTGAATAAGTTCGAACTAACAACCTCTAGCTTGTTATGCTAGTGCTTTATAACTGAGCTATCCATATTGAAATAACTTAGAAATATTAAATCAAGTGCAAGATTAAGCATCAATACTATCTGATCATCTTATCAAACGTAAATTTTCAAGAAATCACTTGTATAAAATGTGGTAGAAATAAATTATAGTTTACACCGTTTGGTTCAAATCATACTTCTTGGATAAGTCTATATAAAATCGTGCATGAAAGTGTGCTCTCATAAATGAATTAAAAAAAAATAGAATATCAGAAAACATCTATAAATTTGTTAAATTCTATAAATTTGTTAGGTTTTGTAGTTATAGGAAAAAATAACGTAGATTTAACTAGGTTGAAGTAATAAACATAAAAATGTTGCATATAGAAGCTCTCAAACATAAAATATCATTAAATAAAATTGTTAATACAATTTTTTTCAAATCTTGACAATCAGAGCAACGTCGTAACTCTTATGCATAAAGTTCAACTTTATATCGTGAGCAATATTAACGTTTTTATTTTATTAAGATTTGTTTAACAAAAAATGTAGTGTAAATTTTATTATATGACGAGCACTTTTACGGGCTTTCGCGAAATAAAGGTTTTTTTAAATTTGTATTAATTTTTCAAAAAGTCGTTTTAATAACGAATAAAAATGATTTTGTTTGACATTCCAAGCCAGATAAAGAAGAAAATATCCATGTTTATAATTATATCTTATAAATCTGCGATGCATGTTACTCGCGTTACAAGAGACACGTCTAAATGTAGTTCAGTTTAAAAACATACCATAGATACTGTTTAGAGAGGTAGTTGTACGTTGTGTATAATTATTTTCCGTATAAATTATTTTGCTAAAAACTAATTCTAAAAATAATTAAATATAATTTATAATAACCGTTTCCATAAACAAGTTAATTGTAAACGTTTACAACGTGGAGACCTTTGAATCTTGTATCCATTTGCAATTGTCAACATATTATAAATGTCATACTAGTTTTTATACTATTATATTTTAAGCAAATAATAATTTATTTAATAAAACAATTCTCACTAAATCATGACTCTAATAATAGTTACATTAAAACGATTTACATGTTTATCCTTAATGATAATTTATTTGAATAATTCAGAATCCAAACTACTTTCTAAGTTGAAAACAATTTCAGTAAAAAGCCATCTAATTCTTGTTTATCGTCTAGAATAATAATTTATCACTTGCATAACTCACAAGACTTTCCATAGCTTAACAACAATCCTACTCATCCCACTTCAGTGGAGCCCACTATTAAATTCACACTATGTAAAGATAATTAGCCAGTTAATAGTTAACACTTAATACATTGATTACAATCAGCTTCCATTTAACAGTTTATCAGTCAATTCCAGGCGGCCGGCGAATCTGATTTTCGATTACATTTAATTAAACATCAAAGTAAACGTAAAATGGCCTCGATTATATAATTACATTTTTAGGCAAAATAAAATCGTTACTTTTGATAATTATATGCGAGCAATTTTTAGTTAGTATTGACCTCGATTAATGTAGTAGGCGGATTAAAACATTAATGTTTCATAAAAATCCGGTTTAGTTATGTATTATGTAGATTCGAACGTAATAAAATGATTTCCCAGCAATCATCGGTACAGCGAGCTTTGTGTATTGCATGCCACTGTATACTTTGAGTTGAAGCTGCATGTACAATGGGATTATCTACAAACATCCTCCACTTCTGTTGCCATTGATGTTTATGAAAGAGCCATGCAGGAAATGACTTCCTAATACAGCCTCAATGTTCGTTCCACACAATCAATACTATCTTTTCACTATAAAAATTCACAACGTAGAACTCGTATTTTAACAGGATATGCGCAATAAACATGATAAGGAGAAAGGTTTTAAGAGGAATTTCTCGGAAATGCACCTTGTGCCAAAAAGGTGTTACGCAGATCCTTGATAATGTCTAGCATTTCATCTTGGATGATTTATTTTTATTGGTTTGCATATTTATTAGTATTTTTCCAGAAATGTTGCATCGGATACCACTGACGTCTATATCATGAGTAATGCTGTGTCAGATGTATTTATGGAATAATGCATGAAGCCGATTAGATATTTTCATTGAGAAAGTATTCACTTGAAATCGGGGTTGCGGAAAATAAATTGCAAATGTTCTTATTCTTAAAAATAGTAAAAAAATTGCCAATCCTATTTATTCTCTTCGTTCCAGTTGTGTCAAAAAAATATGTTTGACGATAATTGATAGGTAATTAACCTATATTTTTCCTTTATTACAACGTTAAATGAATGTTATTATAATGTTAAAATATATTGATTAAGATTTAATTTGTGAAGAATATACTTAAAATTAAAACTCAAAAACGCAATTATTGGCAGGTCCGTATTTATCAAGACCTAATAACCATTCTCATTCATAAATGTTTATGAAAAGTTCAATTTGATTCAAATGCATGCATAAATACCGCAGATTAGGACTGCCACATGCATCCGATTATTGCTAAACGATCCGAATATGTTGGACAAGTTTTGTAATCAAATAAAGATTTGTTTGAGTAATACCAAACTGAATAGCATTCAATCACTGCAGTGCAATACTTATGACCATATGAATAAAATTTTCTTCTGGTTTTCATAACGCAAAGAAATCTTTTAATAATAGTATTTAATTTTTATGACATCATATAAATGATTTATAAAAGTGATGATTACATCTCACGTATCGATTATCGATTATTTCACTATAGCTAGTCAACTACATATTATTAGATTAGTTATAAGACTACCAATAGATATAATCTGCTGCTAACCTATTGTATTATCTCGGAGAACTAAGCTCTTAGCGAAACATAAGATATAGTCCATCTTAACAAACGTTTGACAGCAATAAAACAATACTTTTTAGAAACTATGCAAGAACTACTGCAGGCACACTTCTCGAATACTATCTTATTAGAAGCACGGAATGCAGATAACCTTGAGCTGCCAAACAAAAAAGCGCATATAAGGCAAAAACAATATTTAACGAAAATAGTTTGGAATGAAGAAACGTTTGAACCATTTAAGTCGTCAGGAGCTGATGAAATTTTTGCCATCATGCTACAAAAAAGCTTTGCAACTCTGACATTGAAGAAGGTATTAATACCTGCCCTTATTGACATGGCGATGAAATGACGAGGAATACCACCTCTTGTCCAAAATTGGGTCAACTCTATGCTCAAAAATAGGACTGTCAAAATAACATATGGAAAAACTGTGTGAGCCAAGGTCGCTGGCGGGTGCCGAAAAGGCGGTGTACTCTCATTGCTACTGTGGTGCCTCGTCATCGACGACTTACAACAGTCACCAAATGATATAGGCATCTTCCATAGCTTATGCTGACGACCTCACCATATTTATAGTTCAGAAGTTTGGAACAACCGTATCTAACCAATAAACTCAAAACAGTGATAGGTCCCTTTGCAAGGCGACAAAACAAAGACATAATAACCTTGACTGTGTTGAAGTCAGCACGGGTGCTCTTTGCAACGAAGATGATGGTCGGACGTACTTGGAGACTAACACCAAATATGACCAAATGGCTATGTGGTTATTTGATCCATCATCACATACGGATCACTTGAAAAACACAGGACTACAGCCACTAAGCTAGGCAAAATACAGATGATAGCATGTTTGCTGATAACGGGAGCGATGAGAACAACGCCCACAACAGCCAAAGAAGTACTAGGTCGCACTACCGCCACTTCACCTTGTCGTGATAGCACAGCTAACAGCACATAGAGTACATATAATCAAGCATGTTTCAAATCTTAGGACTCACAGTCCAAGTATAACAAACGTGTTGTATGAAGAAAAAACTTTAATGATACCTTATAAAAGGTAACAGCATTCAACGGTCCCTACAGATAGGCCAAAAACCAAAATAGCACTTGAGCTGGGGTCGCCATTGAGTAGTACGCCAAGCACATAATAAAGTCTGGAGTTCAATTCAACAGACCGATTACCATTATGTCCGACAACCAAGCAGCCTTACAGGCATTACGATCGCCAGTAATAAAATTTAAACTCATCTTGGATTGACAGTTTAGAGCCACAAACAACAGAGTACGTCTGGTCTGGATAGGCATAGAAGGGAATCTTAAGGCCGACTAGCTATCCAAAAAGAAAACAAATGGGACATTTATTGGACCAGAACCTAACTTCCACAAGAGACCGAAAAGGGGATGAATCACAAAAGATTATTTCTAACGGAACCAACACAAAATACTCAAAAGGAAGTGCAATACTTACATATAACTAGAATCAAACTTCGCAAGCTCACAGGACTGATTGCCGGACACTGTGTCTTAACAAGCACATGCATACATTGGGTATACCAAAAAATCAACTATGTTGTCAAATTCGATTTATTTATATTGATGATGCTCCATTTCAATTCCACTCATCGATTTTACTTTTTCTCTCTCTACCTCAAATTTTTAATTAATTTGTCGCGTCAAGAGAAAGGCAGAAAATATAAATAAATAAAGCAACTTTTTATATATCACAAAAAATATTTATTAAACCGGACTAGTTTCGACCTATTACCTGGTCATTATCAAACGGTGATAGAAACAAATATTTGTTTCTATCATCGTATAATGATGACCAGGTAATTGGTAAATAAAACAACTTTTTATATATCTTTTCACGAAAAATTTTTATGGTTTAATAAATATTTTTCGTGATAAGATATATAAAAAGCTGTTTTATTTATTAAAATGCAATATCACATAATGAAGGCTACCATCATTCAATTTTTAGAAAATTAAAATCAGCGAGTGGAAGTGAGATATATTCACGCGACGCTAAATTTGACCTTGAAAAAAATAAAAGTTTTGCTTCGAAGAAACAAACCGATTGCCTTTTAAACCAGTTACCGATAAGAACCAATCGAACCGCGAACCAAAACAGTTTGCTTAATTGTTTTTGTTAGTTTTAAATAATGCAATGCATAGGTAAAAACTCCAAAAATACGACTTACTTTTTAATATATCTTTCTTTAGATGACTTACCTGAAACAAAAAGAAAAAGAAATAAATAAAATATATCGACTGAATGACAGTTCAAATAAAATAATCATTAATGAAGTGATTATTATTGAAATTAAAACGTTTAACTTGTAGTCTTGAAATAACTATAAAAGAGCGAGTACTAGATTATTTTAATTATAAGGTGAGTAAGCTTAAACTCAATTAAATCCTTCTATAGTTACATAAAAAAACATTTAATAAAATAAAGATAAGAGTTGTTCCGCATAAAACTAATTAACGTTTATTTGATCAACATTGAAACGCATCAGATATTCATACCGCAATCAAAATAATATCAATGGACACATGCAATGAAGGTTATTTTCATCCATTACCGTTTTTTATTATTCAAACAAATTTATGTATTAACCTTGTGAATAAAGCATCATAATCCATATTGGGTATTTATTTATTGAGCCGATAGCGTAAAATGAAATGAAAATTCAATCGGTTAATTTATTCAATATTTAATGGACGCGGATAGTATTTTTTGAATGTGTGTGCATAAGACCATGTTTTTATGGTAATGTGCTGTTTGTGACCCACATAAATCACACCGCCGTTCGAGTGCATATTTCGTTATGAATCGATAGGTTGGTACTATAGAGACAGTAATGATAGCTTGACACGTCATTAATTTTCTTTTATCTAGGACGGTTTCATTAGTCAGTTTATTGCATCTTTAATTATTAATAAATTATATACACATGTATTTACGGTGGAATATGGGCAAAATTTTATTTTATAGAGTACCAAATACATTTTTATTGCCATTAAGTCTTATTACATATAAGGTAAAGTAAGAACATTACGTGCTGGCCTTTATAAAAATTGAGAACATGATATGGTTACTCCAAAATATATTAAATAGTTTAAATGTTAAGAGATTCAAATGATAACACCAAAAATTTCACCGTACGCGCTTTCCTCTTTCAGCTGTAAAAGATGAAGCAAAATATATGTTGGAAATTTAAATGGCATTTTAAACAAATCTATATTTCCTAACCGTAAATATTTATATAAAATTGCCGAGTTGGAATATCAATTGCCAATGTTTGGTAAAGATAAGCATCATCTGGCACACTTAGATCATGAACGGGTGGCCAATAGCGTTTGCCATTGGAAAAATATAATTAGTTACTTGAGACAAATTTCAAAAGAACCCTTAACGCAACATAGATATGTATACAGAATGGCAAATGTAAACGTTACTATCTCAAAACAAAAAAAAGTGAGACTGTCTGGAGTTTGTTTTATAAGATGATTTTATTGCTAGCTAAAAGATATTTTTAATATTTTTGGTTACCAAAGAAAACGTGATTTTCTACGAATTTCTATTATGTCAGCTATAGGGTTTATTTCTTTACAATTTATTTAGTTCCTGAAACAATGCAACAGCAATGACAACTTAGCTAAGCCTGCAGTAAACCTTCCTAATCTTATTTCTTTTTCTATTATTGCAAAAGACTCCTTTCAGTCTACATTGCATTTTCTGTAACACTTTTTATTAGCAGTTTTTACGTCCAGTGTTGCACTAACTTTTTCAAATTTCTAGGTTTTTTTTTAAACAGAATTAATAGCAAGAATATTTTTATAAAATATAAATCTTATGTTTACTTGCGTAAAATAATGCAAATACAAATTATTTTAACAGCATTTATATTACTATATTCAGAACATTGAAAATATATTTTTTAAATCTTTCAAATAGTTAATCAAATTACATTTACAAGTAATTATTGGTTCTTCGTATCTAACAAAGGTCACACAGAAAATGCTTAACCACTGATGGAAATATATTTGATTGTATCATGTTGAGTGCGTTTCGTTTTCAAATAAAATGAAACTCATGCAGCAATTGCCACTATTACAACAGATTTAGAATAGATGCAATTAACAGATTGAACGTTCAGATATGTATTTTCGATAAATCCAAAACTATTATTAAAACCCACTTCTTTCATTGTATCCTTTCAATCTATTCAACATATAGATGACCACCATTAAACCCATTACTTTTCTACATTTTTGCAGCCAAATTCAAAGCATTACACGCTATCAAAAAGGGCAACCCTTATCGAGTCCATTTCATTACAACCCTTCCATTCTATATACTTTTTACTATAATTACAATCCATTTCATTATATAATTATACAATATTAATGCAAATAACATATTCATACGAATAGCACATTATGCTGGAAATAACTTCATTGCTTCGATTAGCATGCGACGCACAATGTGTTTGAGATTTAATCTGTAAGGTCCATCTTAACTTCTACAAGTTAGTTTCAATTTTATGTGTGATTTTTTTTTCATTTTACTGTGGTACTAAAATACAAAAATAAAAATCGGTTTTTATAGTGCGGACCCACGCGCGTTTCATCACATCCTGCTTGCCAAAATTAAACTGATTTTTTTAAGAATGAAATTTTTTAATTACATTCCTTAATTTGGTGACTGGTGACTAAGCAGTAAAATGTTGTAATATGCTCAAACTGCAGTAATTGTTATTAATGCAAATTAATATATTGAAATTAGGTCAACCATTTTAATAATACAACTTGTATTACAAAGAATTTTATTTTTCCAAATAATGTAGAAGTTTTGGTTATTAATAAGTTTTCAATTGTTTTAAACAAATAATTTTATTTCATAATTATATATTATTATTTAATTTAATTCGCATTAAGCTGTTTTTTTTTGCTTAAAAATTTACTTTTTCTTATATCAAAAAAAGCAAAAAGAATGTTTAATACAAATATCGCAAAAAAACAAATCAAACCAAAAATTTAATAAAATAATAAATAAACAACGTAAATAAAAATGAAACAAAAAATATCACAAAACATTTAAAAAAAATAACTAAAGAAAATAAAAGATATACAAAGGAACGAATATCGCTAGCGCCACCTAATAGATAAACGTTTCACTAATATCTTAATTCAATCTGCCGCAATTAGCGGATGCAAGATTTGAAATCGGGAAACGCGCCGTGAGACAATTTATAATACTATAGTATAAAATGCTAGTGTGGAATTGCAATCTTCATCTGCTTGGCTTGGTGTTGTTGCAAGGTACACTGATAAGAGGTCGCATACGTCAAACCACGTGTCACATTGTATCACCATGTATCACATGCCATTAAGACCTTGGAAAGTGATGATTGCAATTTTATATTATAAATTGATTTTGTAATTGTAAATAAACAAAACAAAAACTGCAACTGAAAAACAATAATTCTTTAAAAATACAAAAATTCGGCAAAGATGCATTGAAGTATAACAATTCTACTCACAACCTACACCCAGTGCCAGCGCACAAATAAGAAACAGTATCTGCTTTTATTATAAATAAAAATAAAAATTACATACATAAAAAACAGATTTTATAGTAACCCACGGGAACATTCGCCCAAAAGCGATACTAGACGTAAAGATACTAACATCCGCAAATGCAATAAGAAAACATGGTATTATGCTAAGTAAATACCGACAGAATTCAACATAGAATCCTCTTTGAACAAAAACACTACCAGAACCAGTTAAAACACAAAGTATCTAACAATAATACTAGAAAAATCAATTCAAACATCAAACGTACTAATAAACGTTGGTTTACAAAGAAGTAAAAAAATCTGAAAAAATACAACACGTACTGGAATGTGCAAAACCAATTCAATCAAGCAATTAAGAAATTAAGAAATCATAAAAGATCTAAAGGATGCTCACAAGCAGAACAAAACTAATAAACAAGGAAGTAGAAAATGTATCATAGTATCACCAGCTAATAAACTCAACTCCCTAATATAAATCTGCGAAGAACAGCAGAAGTTTTGCAAAAATACATTAACACAATAGAAGCCATCTATCTACTACAACATACAAAAAAAAAAGAATTTACGTCGACAAACTTTTCTTCCTATACACGGTGGACAAAATAAAAGAATATAATTGACAGACGTTATAAAGATCCTGCAATGTGTGTATGCTAGTAAAAGGTCTTCAGCCCTGATATTACTTAGTATGCCTATTTTAGGTTATTATAATACTCATTACAATTATCAAAATATGAGTATCATAATACCGTCATTAACAGCAAGAATGGAGACAACCTACAAAGTCTACTAAATGATTTTTATAATATATATATATATACTATAAACTATCATTCTATCACTCCTATATATATATTAGGAGTGATAATTTCTCAATAGAAATTGCTCGGTTTCTGAAATTATTTCATTATTACTTCAAGGTGTCAAAATATTTTAGTATAGTTTGCAGTTTTAGAATACAGCGTTTCAATCTTTCCGACTTAGAGATCATAAAAAATAATACTAAATTTCGAGTTATATATAGTACTGAACGTACTATACGCTGCGCAGTAAAAAAATTAGCGTGAGTACACTTTAGAAAACAAATTGCCACCAATAAGAAACAAAAAGTGAGCAGCGCTAGCGACCAGTATTGGCTCTGACGATCACAATATTAAGGCTGTCTCAGACGTTAACTTAAATAATTTTTCGTAACAATTTAAACTTACATCCTTAGAAAATCACATTTTATCAAAAATCAAAATTTCGGTTACTAGGCCCCTCAGAGAAAAAAACGGTGCGAGGAGAACCCACTAGCGTTACGTAAAATGCCGTTGTATTCTAAAAAATTTACTGTCTGGTGCAGTTTATAGCAGTGGCTTTATCAAGTTTAATTTTTTTAATGAGGAAATGTAATCGTTACCAGTGAGCGCTATAGAGTCAAATTGCTATAGCCAAAATTTAATAAGGCTATGTCAAAGCACAAATCTTTGCCATGAGACTTCTTGATCATTTAGAATTCAACATCAAGTTTAAACAAAGTTGTGGTTGAGCATTAACGTTAAATTTCAAAATTTTGTTCTAAACATAACATATCAAAAATCTATTTAAATTCAAAAACCATATTACTCTAACAAAAGACACTTTATTTGTAGTAAATAAAACTGCCGCAAAAGCGACAAGATTAAGTCATTTGGTGCAAATTATTAGCTGGTAATAGAACTTTAGAGTAGGTCATCAAATTTAAAAAACATAATATCAAGCGGCAAAAACATGAAAGGATGTCAGAGCAGGTTCATTTAGGCATGGAATATTTCAGATAGCCCAATAGACAAAACTAGCAAAAAACAAAAGACCTCAAAATAAAGACCAAGAAATCTATAAAATGTAAGCTAGATCCAAAAGTCGCAAGGTAGCACAAAAAAACAAGACTCAGTCCTTAAATAATATAAAAAAGAAAAAAAAAACGGAGAAAACAAAAAACTATTTAAAAAAACTATTTATTCTGACAACATAATGTATGTTACGGCCAGAGTCTAAAATCGGCCATTATCAGTATTAGCTGGGCATCATGCGAATGGGCCAATTATAATGGTCTATTCCCAAAATAAAATTGCAACTACACTAATATTTTGAGTTTAGGACGACCATTAAACGTATCAGCGCACATAGCTTGGGCCATTCTAGAAATAATAGCATTGCATGTGTAGTGTATAAATTCAATGAAAGTTAATAATACTAACTACAGTAATTAACAACAATTATTTGTTTATAATATTTTTTTGGTAAATTTGCAGTATGTAATTCTGTTTTCATTTTATTTTAGATAATACATAATCAGGTTAGTAAAGTCAAAGTGAAATTTGGTTCATTTTTGTTTCAATGTGATGCGGAAATCACTAAGGTGCATTGAAGCGAGAGATTTTTATCTCTTGCTTCTACAACTAAGGTGATGATTTATGAAGAATGAAACAATTGTATGCATTTGATTGTTGCCGCTTGTAACGGTGTGGATTTGGATAATTGATTATAAACTTTTAACTTAATCATTTTAATTCCGTGGCCAGATAGGTGTTGTAATATTGGTTCCCTGCAAATTCTATTGGTTGTTCTAGACAGTTAGCGTTTACAAGAAGGGCAAAAAACCAACAAAAAAAAACAAATTATGTTTCCAAAAAAGATATTTCAATAAAATATTACCAAAAATGCAGAATATAAGTAATCCCTAATTTAAAATTAGAAAATTGCATTCAGTTCCTAAAGATGGCTCCAATTTGTGTGAAACAATATACATATTCTGTACATAATTGTTTGTAAGGCATTGCCACTGGTATTTTTATTAGTAATAATATGATATATATATGAGCGAAAACATTGCTGAATAAAAATTTATTTTGGCAAGATATTTAAAAAAATTTCGAATATTTGCTGCAAAAAAGTTAAAAATCTACAACTAACGGTGTGTTAAATTAACAATGCCGTATTTGTTTTATTTGTAAAATAAATACAGCGCACACGTATAACTCTATAAAAAATTTAAGTGAAATCAACATGCGAACATAAATTAAAAATATATTAATGCATAGAACGGTTTTCCGTTATTTATTAAATAATTAAGAAAATTATTATTGTGTGGAACATCGTAGTGGTAAAAAAATGTCTGCATATATTATTAAATACTATAATAATATTAAAAACAATACTTAGATCAAGAGAGTATATGCACATTAACAAATGGAAATACAGATTAGATCTATAAAGTAGATTATTACAAATTTACTATAATACTTATTGATAATTAACAAATTATAAAAAATATATTAATTGCAATATCAATATTGTGGGCCATATTGATGTACATATACTCGTACTACATACAATTAGATTCCATTTAAATTATAGTAATCATATAATA
>JARJEC010142079.1:0-13288 GCA_030264575.1 Tachinus sp. AB-2021 | reverse complement strand
TTGTTGAAACTCTACTGTAACTCTAAAAACCTTTACAACAAAATTTTAAAACTCTTAGTACCATCCAAACTCTCTGCAATTGTATATAATGGTATTTTAATTATTTTTGTAAAATTAGAACAACATCCAAAAAGTTTTTAAATATTATTAAAACTTTTCATATGATTGCAGACTTTTTAGCGGTCACAGTAAAATATTTTTACTTTTTGAATAAGAGATTACAGCAAATCACGCTCCTAATATTAAGAAGCAAATAACAAAATAATGAGTATCTTCGTAGCATTATTAGTCTGATTGTTTGAAAGTTAACAATTTACCGACTGTAAAATTCACCGAGCGGAAATTTCACCGACTAAATAATTTATCATTTCAATCTCATATACGATTGAATGATTGAATCATTCAATCGTAAATAAAATTGTAGAATTCATTCAAAGTAAAATTATAGAACCGATAAATTATTCATTCGATGAGTTGCGAGTCGGTGAATTTTTCAGTCGCTGATCTTTCCATGCAGTCGGTAAATTTTCCAGTTGTTGAATTGTTGTCGGTAAATTGTAGCCACTGAACTTTTCTAGAACCAAGAAATTAAGCGTCGAACGTTGAAATTGTGGTATATTTCATCAGAAAACAAACTCTTACACTCCAGAGCAGAACGGTATGTTTGAACAATTAGATTGTACCTTAGTAGAAAGTTTGAAACGAAGTTTTGGGATCAGACTGTTATCACAGCAATCTATTTAAAAAATAGAACTGTTGCATCCGTCTTTAATAATGTGGTTTTAATTAAAGTTTGGTGTGGAAAGGAGCCAACTCTTAGTCACTTGAGATTTTTTAGAATTCTAGCTATGGTACATGTTACAAAAGCCAAACGTGCAAAGTATTATATAAAAATCGATAAAAAACGGTTGTGTAGGTTATAGTTGCACAAGAAAAGGTAAGTAGAGATTCAATAGTGATGAAAAATGAAGATGGAATTAAAAATATTGACAGATGAGGTATATTCAGGAGTTTCTAATTCTTGCAAAAATGAAAAATTATATCTACCCAGTAAGGAAAAGACTAGTGACGATCTTAATTCTGATATTGATGAATAATTAAATAACCAGCGTTTATAAAAATGTAACTCTAAAACGAAAAGTGTTTAAAACACTATGTTTCATATACTTGTTAGGGAAATGATAATCAAAGTGCTTAAAATTTTTTGTGTCAACCTACTTAAAAACTGAATGCATAGCTAATAGTTTATTGATCAGGTAAACATTAGAAGTTCAAATAAATGATGAGAATTGAGAAATTTTAAACATTAATAGATATAGTGAGGTTTTAACCTAACTACATCGTGTCTCAAATGTGACGCCAGTGCTTTTGAAATTTTCCGTGTGTCCCTTATTAACATTATTATGTCAATATGTTTTGAAAGTGTTAAAGGCATGTATTAACAATGCCATGTTAAGACTTATGTGGAGAGATTTCCAAATCGTCGACACACCAATGCAAACACTATAAGACGGGTAAATCAAGCAGGACGGCTACACAAAGCATCTATCAAAGAAAGCAAATTCTCTCTGTTGTAGCAAAACTAAATACAAACATTTGAATTGTATCGTCTCAAACTCATATCCAAAAAGAAACGGTTAACAAATTATTGCGGAGAAATCTGTTGCATCTACTTAGGGCTCAAAAAGTTCAAATTTTGCATGTCTTGCAGTAGGAGGCGGCCTAATTTGAACAAATCTTGTTTATTTAAAATTGTAAGTTTTTTAAAAAGTTTTAAAGTTAAAATATTAAATTAATGTTTCTTTATCAGCAACTTTCTAATGAGAAGCAAATAAAAAATTTTCACTCATATTTTTCAATTTCTTTTGGCCCTCTGAATTTAATTCCAAAAGCAGAGGCGTAAAATTTAAAACAACCTGTATATGTGTAATTTGTAATAAAGTATATGTGTGTCTCTGTAAGACACTGAATGAAGCAGTCTGCAAGCCCGTTCTAAATACTTAACTCGTCGTATCTGTTGCATGCTCTACTAAAGTGTATTGCAAAATCTCAAACGGTTTTTGAAAATTTTGCTAAAAACTAAAGAGGAAAATACAGCACCACGTATATAGAAAACTAAGTTTTCAGGGACAAACAATTATATGATTTTTTTACTTAAAATTAGCCCAGGAATCATCCATTAAAATAAGTACATAACATTAAGTAAAACACTGTATATAAATTAATTGTAGTGTTAATTTTTATTATTTGTAGACAAGAACTGGTCATATGGACAATTTAGAAAATTCCATATGGGACTTGTAAAAATTTGTGCCGAAATATTATAATTATTAAATAAGTACTACGACAAAAATTTACCTCGGGTTGCTCTAAATCCCACATCCCTTACATTACATGTCTAATATATATATATATATATATATATATATATATATATATATATATATAATACATGTGTATTGTCGTCAAAACATCGGCTAATTTTTAAGTTAAATTACAATAAATGGTCTTTGACAATAATTTCCCAAAATAAATCAAATACGAGAACTTTTTGTTTTTAATATAATATTTATAAGTTTATTTAGTATTTAGTATATATATATATATATATATATATGTAGCAAATTGCAAAAATAAACAAACATTATGATTACATTATTATTATTATAAGAGATAATAAGAATTAAACCAATCATTTTGAAATAAAAACCATATAAATACTGTGTAAAAACTCTAAACATTAACTTGAGATTTTATTAATTCCAGTTAATAATGTTATAGCCATAAAATGCATTGTAATCTGGCGTGTATGTAAATAATATTTTGTAATGATATCTCACCTGATCTCTGAACGGTAAACTTGCAAAGCTAGGAAGATTTTTAGCCCACTTTACTGCCATAAACAGAAGCCTTGCTGATGTTTCATATACAGTTTCGTGGGAACTTGGATATAATCCTGTCGTAAGTCCAGCTGGGTGCGGTTCAGGTCTAACAGGGCCACTACTTGATGATACTCCACATCCTGAATTTGGTGTATCGTCTTCTTCATTGGTTACATCTATACTTTCTTCTAAAAAGATTTACATAAAAATTAGTGTTTGACATTTTACTCAAAGGATAACAACTAAATCGTATTAAATGACGGTCAATATATAAAGTAAATAGCCTGTTTTAAAAGGATAATAAGAAACTTAAACATTAAAAACAATTTTAGCGTAAAATATTAATTTGTTTCTTAAATTTGTTAACGTGACAATAAATTTTGAATTAGTATTCTACTTTGACAGTTAAATATTCACAATAAAAAAATACCAAAGATTTTTACATTAAACCCTCTTTCAACCTTCAATACAATTTTATTTACATATTTTGAAAGAAATCTTTTAATCACCAAGTCTATACCACTCGTGCGAGGCTTATCCCTTTTTTAAAACAATGATATTTTTTGCAGTAAAGCGAAGACGGGGTCTTTGCTAATATTTTTTCGATCCGGTGTACGAGACATAATCCCCTTTCGAGTTACTAATTATTCCTTTGGGGCTTCAACCCTTCGATGATATTAAGAGATTTCTGTTCTAATTGAATTATAGTTTTTTTGTGATTTTAAAATTATTACCGTCGTTGTCGCTGCTTGGGTCCTGTTTGGTAGGTGTGTGTTCTCTGTTGATAAGGGTAGGCGGCGGAGGAACGGAATGTAATAATCCCGGGGCATATCTGGCGGGCGAGAGAGCCATGGTAAGAGAAACTGGAGGTCTGAAAATAGATATTTTTATTTGATTTATGGGTGAATAGATTCATTAGAGGTGTGGGTTTTCATCTCTGCGGTATCACGTTGTACACCACTGATCAAAAGATTATCAAGAGAGCGCTGCTTTAACGTATGATACGTCCTCTGTAGTGCTTTTAGTTCATTAGGTTTCATCATAATAGCGGAAGAATGATTGTGACTGTAGTAACTCCTGTTAACATGCATATTTGATCCATACTAAATTTAATATCAATAAAAATGAGCTCAACCAAAATATAATAATATATTACCCAAACACCCCAACAGCTACAGCGGCCTCCCTTAAAGCCCTTTCTTGCTCAGCACTCATGTCTCGCAATGCCTCGGGCCGGATGGTCGCCGTATTTCTTGGTTGACGTTCGTTTTGTACGGCTGGAATAGACACAAAAAAAATTAGATTATATTCCATTTCGCATATTCGTGAGGCGCCAAGATTGCATTTTTGTTTGCCTTGCTATTTTATTTTTCTGCATTATTTTATTGTATTGTATAAATGTCCGTACCGAAAAAGTGCCTGTGGCGGTGATCTCTAATTTTCGGACGAACCGCCACTGCACCTATGACAAAGAAACCCATTTATCGAATGACAATTAGCCTTATAAAATCAGTTACAAAATTATCTAGTTATACAATCATGTGCAAGAATCAAACCAATGCTAATTTTTGGCTAAAATAGGTTAAAAAATGTCTTGTAAGTTACAAGCTTTATGGAAATATTTCTTTGAAATTTATAGTAACAACTAACAAGCTTTATGCGAAGAATAAATATAAAACGTGAACGAGAAGAACAAGTTGTCTCAAATTTTATTTAAATCATTTAAAAGGTGTTTCAATCCCCGCACCGCTTCCCTACGGATGTGATTATTTCCCATCCGTGTGATAATTTACGTTTGTGGTTTTGTGTGCGGGTGATAAGCAAAAGGCATCTGCCCGATCGCGAGACAAACGAAGCCAATGATGTTCTCGGGGGTGGCGAAAGCGCTGCCGCCGGGGGGCGAACGCACGTCTCGTCGGGCCTGGGCGACGCCCAACGCCCTCCGGTTTTGCGATTTGCATGTCGTCCTTTGTATTATGGGGAGCACAATTACAGCCCTCCTGACCGGACAGACACGACGTGATTATATTAAAAGGCGTCCCGGCACAAAAGACGACGTGCCGCGTGTTAACCGTTTTACATCTTTGTGGCGCAAACGCGTCTTTTTTTAGTTTCAAAAAGATGAATAACAACGAACTCTTTTTGATGTTGTTACACTTTAATTGCACGATATGGCATGTGCAAAATTATTTTATTAGAGTTGGGTAATTTAGAATGCATGTACTATTTTAAATAAAACAATTTCAAGTTAACAAAATAATAATATGTTTATTACAAAACTAATAATACTAAAATTAATCCATACTATTCAACAAATGATCCGATATTATATTATTAATGTGATTTTATAAATTTTCATTTTCAAATATAATTGCTGCCGTTATAAATAATGTAAAATTGATTCGATTTAATGACTTAGATGCATAATTTGATGCTCTAAAACTTTTATTTTTACCATTTTTGGCTAAAATAATGAATTAAATAAGCAAGAAATTGAGTAACTATAAATTAGATGCAAAATCCAAATGTTTGGTAGGTTCGGTAACCATCCAGCGTAACAACTTTTTTTTAATATTAAAATGTACACTAATATATGCAACTGATAGAGTTTACGTAATAATATTTTTACAGGTTGGTTTGTAAAATAATTTAACTAGGTAAACTAACTAAATAACTGGTTCAGTTCATATATTGTGCAGTATACAAACGTTTATACAAACCCTAATGGAAAATATAGTAGTACGTGAGAAGATAATGATAACAAAATCAATCCTCCATTTCATAACACAAAGAAAGTACAAAATCAATATTTTACATTATTATTACATACGCTATATTCAAAAATAAACTTCAAATTTTAAAAAACTTACAAGTAATGAAAACAAAGTAAATGCCCTTTTTGAAAAAACAATGTTTTTCTATTGTGTATTAACACTTGCAGTATAAGGTAAGAAAGAAGGTGCAAAGAAAAAAATTGAGGTATCGGCTATACGCAACCTAAAATTATCAACAGGAAAACTATCTAATTTGTTACAGTTAATGGTTCAAGTATCATCATTAATAAATATTCTCAAAATGTACTGAGTTTTCAAAATTAATCCTGATTTTCTTGAAATGTTGCAAAATGTCGATAAAAATCTTAAAAACATTACGGTTTTTTAGCAATAAAAAGTTTGAATAGAAGCACATTCTTATTTATTAATTAATTTTTTAAAATCTGAACCCGCCGGTTTTTATTTATTTCAAAAATTTTAATATAATTTTAATTTTAACGTTATCAATTTAAACTATTTTCTTTTTGTTTTTGTTTTCAGAATTTCCGGTATAATTAAATTACATTTAGTTTAGATTTATTTAAATAAAGTGTTTAGTATCACTGAGTTTAAGAAAATATTATATGAAATATTTTCTTAAACTCAATAAGGTTGCATTTAAAAAATCGACTTTCTGAGCAAAAGCAACAAACGCGTGATTTTGGTACCCAGTGGAGTAGGAGGCGCCATTAATGCAATAATTATCTAATTTTATTAAATACTTTCTTTGCGGTTGTGAACCATTTTATCCGATTGACAACCATCTAGAAGCTAAACAAAAAAGTTTTTTTTGCCACGGTGATGAAAAAGATCAATACGTAATACCATATTTAAATTGCTAAAAAAATATATGGAAAAATATTTCCATTTAAAAATCTCAAAATTTCCAAAATAATCAAAAGTGATACCGATTTAAAAAATATTACAATTAATTGCATGTATGTATTTCACTTCTATCCATTTCAATTTTGTACTTCATAAATACCATATTAAAAATATATATTAAATCTCAAATTTATTAAATATTTAAATATTACTAACATTTTGATAAAACTTAACTTTTTAGTACGGTCAATAATTCATAAACCCTCTTTACTCAATGCTCGAAATATGATTTTTTTGTTGCGTATTATTATACACGACGGGGTACCTGTTTGTGTGTCAAATTACCCCTTTCCGCGGTGTCAAGCCGCATTGTGTATCAGCACGTGCCGCGAACAGAAGGTCGCGTGTCTTTACCCGCAAGTTGCGTATGCATAATTGACCGTAATATTTAAATGATGTACAGCTTGCGACGCTTGGAAAAATAACAGACGCAAAAGAGGCGCTAATTGCTACAGCACCAAGTGATCGATTATTCAAATGAGTTAACCGGGAAAGTGCAAGCGCACAGATTCTTTGATAGATGAATGATCAATAGAGTAACATGGGATTTGCTCGTTGATAAATTGTCCGTGTAAGAACTATAAAACTTTTTATAAAGTTCCAAAAATGATATGTATAATTTTTTATTATTACGTGTCCTTATATGTTCAGCATTACTTAAAATATGAATTATTTTCATATCGTTTGGATTTATTCCAAATAATAATTCTAAGACAGACACATAAAAAATCGGTTAAGCTATTTACGGTATCTACATATTTATTATTTATTGCAAACATTTTTGAAGAAAGCTTTTTTAAGTTAAAAAAAAGTTTTTGTTTAATTTTTTAGACTGTTTCCAAAATGTTATAATTTTTTATGTGTTTTTCATTTAAAAACAAACAATTATATAAAAAAAGTCTGAAAATTTGTTTTTGAAAAAATTGGTTATTCTAAAAAAATTTACTAATTATAATTTATTATAAATAAACTTTTGTACTATTAAAAGTTGCTTGATAGTTATTAATCAGACACGATTATTATACGTGCCTCTCATTGCACACATAACTATATAAACACAGCTGAAAGATCTAGCCAGTTGGATAAAATGCAACAAATACAAATAATATTACTCGCATATAGTTCACATTTATTAGCACATTAACATTGAAGTTTATAAAAGATTTTTTTTTATTATGATAGATATATGAAAAATGACTTTTATTTAAATTAAAATTGAAGTCGGATCCTGAATTTTGCTATACAGCATTTTAAATTAGATTTAATCCAATTTATGTTGAATTCATTGTTTTAGGACAGCGATTGATTGGAATTGTAATTCGATAAACTCTGTTATTCAAGTAAAGTAAGAAGTTGCAATTGTGAGGTCTGGCAAACAAGGAACGGGCAAGCAATAATTCAGTATTGAGAAAGTTTGGATTAAAATCAAGCGGTTTGTAACGTCAATGCTTACTCTTGCTTGTTCTAAAATGTTTCCTAATTCAAATCACACTGAAGAAAGTGCAAAGTAAAAAAGTAAAATATACAGCATATAAAAAAAATATCCTATAATCTCCGATGTAAACATAGTGCACCACACTATAACTTTGGCAAATAAAACTGCTATACATTTATCGAATGTTTGGTTATTGATGTAACCGAATAGAATGATGTGGTCTCTTGTTTATATATAAATAATGTTAATTAATCAAAGTTTTAAATCTATAAATTTCTTAAATGCTTTTTTACTTAAATTTTTACTAATCATTTTTTAAGCTATTTTAAAACCACCCGATATTTTGAATTGAATAGAATTTTGTATAATCTCAGATCATTCCATATGATTGGATGTTATTGCATTGCATAATAGCATATAAAAGCATATTGCCACAATACTCAACTTATAAAAAATAATTTATTAAATAAAAATCCTGCAAAGAATGTTACGTAAAAAGTAATCAACAAAAAACTTAAACAAATGAGTTCAATAATTTACCTGACTCAGATAGTTTTTGTTTAAATGTAAATTCAAACTTTAAACAATACCAATTATTGCAATAAAAACTGCTTTAAAAATGACAATCCACACGTTTGATAATTTAACATCTAACAAATAAAAATATCGAAACTTTTACAATAATATATAACAAATTAAACTAAAAGTTATTGTGGTCATAAAAGAATTAAACAACAATTAAAATAAAGATTTTACAAAGTTTTTTTACCTTTCCAAACATTTTTAATATATTAAAGACGTTCTGTTTAAGCTTTTTCAAGTTTTTTTTTTCTATTTTTTTGACATTTCAAAAACATTTTCTACCTATCACCATTTTACACTATTGTTCAACCTTTTGCTTAATATTCGAAAAATTTCTTGGCATATTTTGTAATCTTCCATCAATGTATATCACCATTATCTTTTTGGGTAATTTTAGCATTTTGTACACAGCTATTTATGACATTTATAAAACTTATTTTATATTATTAAATATATTATACAAATTTAAAGTAGGTATTTCTTGTCATTTTTTTAAACTTTCCACTACTTTTCATAATATTATGAATCTTGGCGTTGGTTACATTTCACAAACTTTTAATCTTAAATTATTGAGCAATTGTAGGCTTTTTTATTTCTTAACATTTAGCAGCATCGCACAAATAATTTTCTCAACATTTTTTTACATTTTGTACATCTTATACACTAAATATATTTTTAAAATAAATTATATTCAAATATGATTTTTATTAATTTATACAGAAGCATTAAAGATAATAATTTTTTTTGCACCTTTTTTCAACAAATATTATATCTTTACAAACCATATTTTATATTTAGTGTTTTTGATACTTAATACTTCGACATTAAAATTGAAACAAAATTATTAAAATTATATTTTTGATGATTTGTTTGTTTTTTTTATGTTTCAAGAAATAAATATTTTAAAACAATTTTCTATTATGGTCATGATGAAATGTTGTATTATATTTTAGTAGCATAAGTTATAAATACAAAATATTTGATATATTTATAGAAGGAAGCTTAATTTATAAAATTAATATAAGTATTTAAACCATTTGTTTAAATTTTTTTTTGTTAATTTATTTTTTCGTACATTTAAAAATTCATTTTATTTTATGTAATTTATTTAAATGTATGTACATATGTATGTATGTTTATTTTCTGAATTTTAAAACATCCATTGTACTTTCTGAAAATAACCAATGATTTAAAAAATGGTTTTCAAAAAGCATTCTTTGAACATTAAAGGTTAATTAAAAAAATAATTTTAAAGTAAATTTTAAAATATCAAATCAAAATATATTTCTAATACAATTTGCCAACGAGCTTAATCAAATGTATCAGTATCAATATATCACTCTAGCAACAACCATATCTAAATTAATATGACTGTCCACAAAGACGAATCAACATCGATGACTTTTACTCATATATACTTGATGTGATGTCTTAATTTCTTGCAGTCGTTTGAAATGAATATATTTGATTACAAAATGTAGTTATACAATGTGAAACAATATAGTATTGATTACTTTATGTATATAATCAACAAACAAACAAACAAACATTTGCCTTCATTTCATATCTCCGATTGTTAAACCGTTTGATCACAATCAATCGGACACAATTTTTATGCGGTACGTTTTCCGGGGTCCCCATTAAAACGTATTTCGCAGTTTCTCTTTGTCGCGCCCTCCGCGGCGGGGCGCAAGCAAATTTGTAGGTAGCTAACAAAGAGCCATGGCCGGGGGATTTAGAAGACGCTGATTAATGCGTTTCAAAGCCGGTTAATTCCCACCAAAGGCTCTGCCAAAACTCCCGGGGACTAGTAATTAGAATAGACTTCAACTTTGCACCGTTCATCCCCCCATTCATCCCCTCTGAAATGCCGCCCACCCACAGGACATCAACCCGCCACCCCCATTACAGGCGTGCGCACGACTACTTGAATTGTGACTGTGGCGGGAGCGGCCATAGCAAACCATCAGCAAGATTGTCTTTATTATATTGCACTACGTCAAAAATCATTTTAAAAGAGCTTAAATAAATTATTAAATTTTATTGACATAATTCGATCAAAATAAATTGTTTTCGTTTGCTGATTTTTTTATATTTTCTTTTGTTTGAGATGCTACTATTTGCTATTCAAGTCGCGATCAAGTGAAGAGCCAGTCCGGCTGACATCATCACGAAATCCCCGGGATTCTGAATTTTCCCTTTATCATTCGTATCCCTCTTGTCCGTAACCCGGCAAGGGTGGATGAAAGAGTGATTTCGGGTTCTCAAAAGGAAAAAGGAGCCGCTGCTGCGTGCCGGAATTCATAAAGTATTTTCTTTTCAATGGTTTTATGTAACAGAGATTAATGCTTTAGAAATGAAAAGAAATCATTAATGAATATATCTGCAAAACTAATTAATATAATAATATGTAATAAGCATTTTAAAATTTATTGATGTGAGTCTTATGATGAGGCGATTATTGATTATAAATAATACGCAAACAACAACACATTTCAGAATCTGATTTATATTCATTTTTTTATTGCGTTATACAAGACTTTTATAAAGTTGTAATTTTATGGGATCACGTGATAAGAAATGAACAAAGCCTCATTTACACACAAATAAAATTGCATTATTTTTTAACGACTTTTAATAGCTCATTTGGTTTCGTGTAAACAATATCTATACCTCTTCCTTCAAACGTACCTTAATCTATGAGTAATAAATTTAAACTTTTTAGAAAACGTGTAAATTATAAATTGTTTTTTGTATAGATCATTATTTTAATATGAACAATAAATGCAATATTCAAATTTTAAAATAATAAAATAATGTGTTAATTAACCAAAGAAATTTTAATAAAGTGTATTAACATAAAATTAACATAAATATTGTAATTACAATAACAATATTTTATACAAGTTGCAAAGCATTTGCTTACTAAATATTATGTTTTTATGTAAAGGTAATTTTTTACCATTTATTTCTAGATTTATTTGTGGACATTTTACAATACCGAAATGCCTCTAAACACTTAAGTAGATCGTTTCATAAATCGTTTTTAATTTTTCAATCCCCTTACAAAGCGGAAATAAAACGTAAAGGTTTTACAGGTAAAAATCTGTTTTAATTAGCCATACAATACTGCAAATTCTTTTGATTAAAACAATAATAATTCATTTCGTTGAGCTAGCAATAAGCAGGTGCAATTTTTGCACAAATAGTTTGTTTTTTTAATTTTTTTTTTACTTCAAAATTTGGTGAGAATTTATGTTGATAATATTGAATGGGTTCAGATATAGCAAAGTTCAATTTGCAACAAAAATTCAAGTTCTAACAGTAATTCTAAAAAATTCAAAAAGTTTACATTTATTTGTTATTGCAATTTTTATAAAAAATGTATATTTCAAATATTGTTTACAAGTTTGAGCCATTGCAGTTACCACAAAGTATAAAAAAATTGACAAATAAGAACATGTTTAGTCGACTTAGACGTTAGGTAGGATCATTAGTCACGTATATCATATAAGTTTTGAAAAGAAAATAAGTATAAAGTAATTTATCTAACTGACACTTTACTAACATTTTGCATTACATCTAAGTTAGTTGAATACTTTGGGACAACGAGGTTATCAGCCACAATCGGAATTTATTGAGTAATGCAAATTAAAACTTAAATATTAACATAATATAAGCTTTTTAATTGATTTTTACAGGTTGATTGAATATGCAATCTACACAAAACATTTTTTAATTTATAGTCTTTAAAAAAAATATGGATTGAGCGTTTGTTGGGCTTTTAAACACGTTCTAGTCGTTTTTGAATAATGACAACTTTCTAAATTTGGCCAAAACATTTTATCACGTGGATGAGTCGTAATAATCAATTTGAGCAAGCTTTGTAGAGATCTTTTGGTATAAACGTCGGCACCGTTTCTTCATCTTTGACGTGCCAAATATAAGGTAATGAAATTTTGCTTACTAATTTATTTTTAATTACCATTATTATAGATAATTGTATACTTTTTTGAAATATTGATAAAGCTAATATTTAAAATTTCTTGCTTGGGCACACATGCAACCATGTTGTATATGCGATTTAAAAAAATTAAGCTTGTACGATATAATAACACAATATATTTAAATATCCACAAAATGTCATAACAAGTTTAAGTAGTAATAAAATTGTGTTCACAATGTATTTAGTATTGTAAATCATATATATTTATTAATAAGCAATTAAGCCGCTGATTTTTTTTCTATAACTTATATGACATACGTTATTTGTTATTTTATTTTTAAAGAATAACGCATTTTGAATTCATCCTATCTACTTATTGGTTTCAAATATAAATTTTTTAATATATAAAAATAAATATAAATGTAAATGCCGTTTTCAATATAGTATTAAGAATAAATTTTGTTATTTCTAGACTTAGATTTCAAAAAAATTATTTATAAGGTCATCTTTCTAAAACTTCATCTTTAAAATATTTCTTTTGCGTTTTAGATTTGAATTTATATAACTTTAGTTATTTAGTGTGCTGTATGTGATAATAATTTTATTTTATACATACCATCTTTATTCATTCCCATGGCCAAGCATTTCTTTAACCTGCAAGCCTGACATTGATTCCGGTGCGCCTTGTCAACAACGCATCGTCCGGTACCCGCCTGGCATCTGTAATAAATGTTATCAAATTAAT
>JARJEC010142058.1:0-12404 GCA_030264575.1 Tachinus sp. AB-2021 | reverse complement strand
TGTTAAAAATTGTTCTGAAGGTAAGGTCTATCTACTGCATTTAAACAATGTGAGTAAACGCAGCGATAAGTCACACAGTGTGTGTAAATAAAGCGATGCAATACTTTTTGCTTTTACTTTTATGAACGTAGAATACATACATCGTTTGACACACACTCCGCGGGTGGGGCCTTTATTGGAAAAACTATCCACACTAGCCTGGAATAATGTGTTTAGGTTTAACTGGTGTCAAATATTCTACTTTTTCAAACGGCTAAAATGCGTTTGGTGTAGAATACCCCAACTGTATAATTAACTGTCAACTATGGAAAAAATGAATATATTATTATGTATGTTTCTATTTTATAGAAAATTCTACCGAAATAATAGTACCAACCAAAGGAAAAGGTAAAGGCAAGAAGAGAGAAGCCACTGATGGTGCTCTCAAAGATTTCAACATTGAATATTCGAAATCAAGCCGTGCGACATGCAGAGGTTGCGAATTAAAAATTATGAAAGATGAGGTAATAATAAATCAAATAAATAAAAATCAACAAATCATTGACACAATTTATAGGTCCGTATATCCAAAAAAGATTTTGAGTCTGATGCCGGCAAGAGATACGGAGGACAAGATATGTGGCATCATGTATCCTGTTTCGCAAAGCTACGTTCTGAATTGGGTTTCTTTGAATGCGGTGACAAACTACCAGGTTTCAAATCGTTGAAAAAAGATGACGGGGCAAGTGTTACAAAAAATATTCCGTAAGCCAAAAACTAAACTTATTCAATTTACAAGTTATAATATAAAATCATTTTAGTGCTATAAAACAAGAAGATGTTCCTGAAATAAAGAAATTAAAATCTGAAGATGAAGTTGACAATAGCGATCTTGATAAAGAGATAAAAAAACAAAATAAAATAATTTTCGGTTACAGGGATCAATTGAAAGAAAATCTCGATAAAAAAGAACTGCAGTTATTATTAGAGAATAATGAACAGGATATACCAGTGGGAGAAGAAAGAGTACTATTTAATAATACATTATGATCATTAATATTAATTAATTTAAATTGTAGATGTTAGATCGCCTTGCTGATATAATGACGTTTGGACGTTTGTTGCCTTGTTCAGAATGCAAGGAAGGTCAACTTGTTTTCACTAAAGGGACTTATATGTGTGAAGGTGATTTAACCGAATGGAGTAAATGTAATAAAACATTTAAGGAACCCAAGCGAACGAAATTTGTAGTTCCCAAAGCACTCAAAAGCGAATATCCATTTTTAAAAAAATACAAATATGTTGCACGTACAAGAATTATTAAAGACATCATTCCTACAAGTACAATTAAAGTTAAGGATGAAATTGATGGGCAAGTTAAAATTATTTAAAATTTATTTTATCTAAAATTTTATTTTTTATAGACCCAAGGTTACGAGGGAACGTCCCCCACTCTATGAAATGCAATTTATGATGTTGGGCAAGTTGAGTATGAACAAAGATGAGATGAAGAAACAGATTGCAAAATTGGGTGGTAAATTAGTTACGAAAATTAGTGATGCTTTGATGGCTGTTATCTCTAACAAAGAAGAAATTGAAAAGATGAGTTCTCGTATGTGCGATGTTAAAGATGCAGATGTACATGTTGTATCCGAAGATTTTTTGGCTGAAGCTACTCAATATGATGCTATTCCTACTTTGATCACCAAGAAAAGTATTTGCAATTGGGGATCTGATGTAAGTACTCTTTTTTTTATAGTACATTTTATTGAATAAAAAAATTACTTAAATCTAAATACTCGGTTGTATCTGGGCACACTTATTGGGTAAAAAAAAATGTACGAGTTTTTTAATACAGAAAGTTTCAAATTGCAAGTGCAGTCTATTAATTTAAACCTGAGTTGATAGGGTCTACATTAATAATATTGTCATTGATCAAGATATGTTATTTTTCAATATAAATGGTTTTTAATGCATATTTGTTTTAGCCTAATAAAAGGTTACCAGCCGAACCAACCGTATCTTCAAAATCAAAATCTAAAAGCATATACACCAAGTCTGTACCTAGCAAGGTAACACTACAATTAAAAGGCGGAAATGCTGTAGATCCAGATTCTGGATTAGAAGACGTAGCACATGTTTACAGCAATGGTTCAGACAAATATTCAGTTGTATTGGGAGTTACTGACATACAAAAACAAAAAAATAGTTACTACAAATTACAATTGCTTAAATCAGATAAGTCCGATAGATATTGGATCTTCAGATCATGGGGTCGAATTGGTAAGTTGTATTTTAATTTAAACATGCATAAAGATTTAAACAAATTAATTTGATTAGGAACAACAATTGGTGGCAACAAGATTGAAGATTTTCATACCATATATGATGCAAAAAAACATTTTGAAGACGTGTATGAAGAGAAAACTGGTAATTGTTGGGATATGAGACACGCTTTTGTAAAAGTTCCGGGTAGAATGTATCCAATTGATATTGATTATGGAGAAGATGAATCTAAATACCAGATACAAGATGATGTACCCTCCAAATTGGAGAAAGAAGTTCAGCAACTTATGAAGTTGATTTTTGATATTGATTCTATGAAAAAAGTTATGCTAGAGTTTGAATTGGACACTGAAAAAATGCCACTCGGTAAAATATAATGTTACATGAACTTTTTTTCTTCTAATTAAAGTTTTTAGGTAAATTAAGCAAAACACAAATGAAGAAAGCATACACTGTGCTATCAGAATTGCAAGAATTGATTAAAAATAATGATTCGGAAGCACGTTTTATTGATGCTTCTAATAGATTCTACACATTCATACCGCATGCTGTAGGCATTGATGTGTTGCCACTTTTAAATAATGAAGAGATCATTAAGGTAAGTCATAACTTTTAATTAAAACTATATTTCAATTCAATGACATTACTAATTTTAGCATTACTTAATTAATAGTTGTGTAATTGCGTGGGCTGATTTAATAAATTCTCATAAAACAAAATAGAACCTGATGGATAAGCTAAATATGCTTAGAAAAGGCGAGCGTGCAAACGACTTATTTTATAAACTTGCGTGTCATATAGCAATACCAGAGTTACTTATAAATTTCTAATATAAAATAACGCATACAATAATTATATTAAAGCTAGTAATAAAATTAGTTTGAAGTCATATGGTAAAATGTGACATGTATATTATTTGTAATTCTTTATGTTGTTTGCAGAAAAAAATTGAGATGATTGACAATTTGATGGAAATGGAAATTGCCTACAGTATGATGAAGTCAACAACAACTTCATCGGGTGTAGATGGCCATTATGAACAATTGAAGACAGATGTTGCTGTATTGGAAAAAGATTCGGAACAATTTAAGATCATCGAAGAATATGTTCGCAATACTCATGCATCCACTCATCAAAACTATCACTTGGAGATTGAAAATGTTTTCACCATTAACCGTCATGGCGAAGAAAAAAGATTTAAACCATTCAAGAAATTGCACAATCGTAAATTGTTGTGGCACGGTTCTCGTATTACCAATTTTGCTGGTATTTTATCTCAAGGTTTACGAATTGCACCACCGGAAGCTCCAGTTACCGGTTATATGTTTGGTAAAGGTATTTATTTTGCCGATATGGTCAGCAAATCTGCTAATTATTGCTGCACTGGTATTGGAAATCCTACTGGTCTTCTAATGCTTTGCGATGTTGCTCTGGGAGAGGTAAGAATTTCCATATAAATTTGTTCAAATGCAGTATATTAATTTTATTGTTTTTTTTAGATGTATGAACGTACCAGTGCTGAATACGTTGAAAAGTTACCAAAGGGGAAACACAGTTGTAAAGGTGTTGGAAGAACACAACCAGATCCTAAAACCATCAAGCAATTAAATGATATTGTAGTTCCGTTGGGTAAACCAGTCGAAGACAAAAAGACCAAATCCCATTTGCTCTACAATGAATATATTGTATATGATGTGGCACAAGTAAATGCCAAATATTTGTTGCAGGTGAATTTCAAGTACAAGTTTTAAAGATGTTTGTTGTTTGTTTGTTATATATGATACATTTACTCACTTTTAGCATACAATAATTGTTATATTCTATTATTCTACAATATTCTCATGTATTAATATAGTTATTTTTGGTATTAAAATAAATATTGCACAATGAATTTGTTTTATTGTATAAAAGTATTATGGTGGCATATTATATCTTACAGCTTCATTATGAATAACCCTAATAAGATCCTGATTAATGCTAAATATAAAACGCAAACAAGCAATTTCAACAATAGCATTATCAAACAGCCTAACTTTATTTCCTGTAGTTATTGGTCTTCCATCTACAAATATTGGCCTTTTTCCTTCAGATGATAAATAGAATTCTCCAGTATTACGAAGTCTAAAAGCAACATTTATATTAATTATCTAATTTATTAACATCTTGACTACTGGGCACAAAAAGTATGTTTTGTTAATTAGCGTACATATCGACTGTGTACTGTATGCAGAGTGCTTTTGTGTGCAGTACCTACCGCTAAATCGTAAAGATGCATACAGTACGCCAGGGATATGTAACGCAGTTAATGTGATAATTATAATATCTATAATAAATTAAAATGTATAACTGAATAGATAAATTTAATTTAAAATATTGCTGACCTTAAAGTAGCTTGTCTTCTAGAAATTTTATGTGCAGGACCTTCCAATGACAAATCGATATCAACTGTATGTCCTTTTGCAATTCGACCGATTGTTATTTCACGACTTCTCATTAAATAACGTACCATACGTCCCCTTAATACGGCTAACGTTTGAGAATCCATTTCGCCAGGACAAGACCCAGTAACACTATCTACTAATACATTCCATCTGAAATATTTAAATAAAGATTCATTTTTTTATGTCAAAATGTTTGTTACCTTCCGACTTCATTTTCTAATTGTCGAATTTCCCGAGCATTTTTTCTTTGTTGCAATCGTAATTCCTTATCAAGCGCTTCGTCTTGTGTTTCATTTAGTTCAGAATCCTGAATTAATTCCTCAGTATCGCTAAAGAAAGTAACTGGTCTTGAAGTGTAAGGTGTTGGCAATGGTTGTCTTATTTGATCAGGCAATAAACTGTACATTTTTAATGTGTTCCAATGTCTTTGTAATGCAATTGCAGTTCGGCCAGAATAAAATGCATCTGGATGGTGTGCAAGCATATCTGAGAATGTAGCCAAAGATGGATTTGAAGTCTGTAAATAGTAGATATAGACAATATCTATCGAGCGGTTAATATATATATTGGATTCAGATTATCGATTAAAGATTAAAAAAATCACTATGTGAGTCATCTGTATGAGTACACTATTGAAGTGAAACTTCTGAAGGGTATAGTAAGAATTGAACACAACAAAAATAAATAGTAAAAACAATAATGGCCTACAATAAAAAAAAAAAGATCAAATATCTAAATCCATTATTTTGAACAACTATAAAATATGCAAAATCGGAAAATTTGAATTTCATCCAATACTAATTCCATGATTTTGTTATTCCAAGAAATTCATCAAATATTTTGATTTATGCAGTTCATTAATTATGCACATTATTTTGAGTAACCCTGTATGAAATCAAAAATATTTGCAAAATTCACCAAATATCTAAATTCTCTCTAAAATCTCCTTTACTTTGAACAATGCTGTATAAAATAGATTTTTTTAATTCATCAATTATCTAATAAGTATTATTTTGAACAACTCTATATAAAATATAAAAAAAAATCAAGGTTTTGTAAGAATTTCGTCAAATGTCTAAATATGTCCATTATTTTGAACAACCTTGTATAAAACAAATGAAATCAAAATTTTTTGATATTCATCAAATATCTAAAAGTGTATAATTTGAACAGCCCTTTGTAAAACACAAAAATCTAAAGTTTTTGCAAGAAAATCATTTGTCTAAATATGTCCAATATTTTGAACAAGCCTGTATAAAATAAACAAATCAAAAGTTGATTATTTTGAATAACCATTTTATTCGCATTTGCTCACTGGAGGAGGGGGGGGGGGGAGTACCCACACCACAAAAGTGTTGAATATCGTTTCATTTTTGCCATAAAAAAACTAAAAGGTTTAAAAAACTTCATAATTTTTTTAGAGCCTAAAAGTTTTTATTATTTCCTGAAAGCCATAACGTTTTATTTATTTTCTCTTTTTTTCTGTTATGAATTTTTCCTTAAAACAACTTTTTTCAAAACTGTTTTCTGATTGATTTCACAAAACCAACAAATTCAAAGTTCTGTTGTTGAATGCAAAAATCTATATTTTTTTAACCAAAAGTAAAAATAAAACAAACAGTTTTTCAGATTTTTATCTTGAACGAACAAAAAAAAAAACAATTAATAATTATTATTTGTTTCATATAAAAATGCATCTATTCACAAAATTTGTCGTCTTGAAAAACACAAAAAGTAAGTTCTTTAAAGAATACAAAACTAAAGTAATAATTTTTTTTGTATTCCATAAAAATTAAGAGGGGCGCTGCCAAAAAAAAAATTTTTAGTTTAAATTTTTCATTTAATTTTGGTAATGCTGAAAAGTAATTTCACTAAAATTAAAACCAACAATAACGAACATAATTTTTAAAATGGGAGTGATCCATGTAAAAGCAAATATGATAATATTTCGGTTAAAAAGATATAATAAGCAGTAAACACGAAAAAAACAATTTAACAAAATTTTAGAGCTAATTTTTAAAATTACAATAAAATACACTATGTATTATTTATTGTATTACTTATCAAATATTTTTAAAATTGCATTTCAAAATTTAAAAAAATCTTCAAAAACTATTAGTAAAAAAAAGGAATATTTTTAAGTTATTTCGAATTTATCACATAACATAATCCAAAATCACAATTTTATATATTACTTACCGATTTGAGAGTTGCAAGTAGTTCTTCCTCATTTTTACTCCATAATGCCCTATCCTGTACAGCTGCAACCATATCAGGATGCAAGTTTCGCATTGCAGCCACAGCAACTCGTGAGACAGCTTGATCATAAAGTAGTGCATACCATCGTTGTTGAAGTTCCTGCAGTGTAAAACGGCAAGAAAATTTAGTACCTAAATGAATTGTACGAATATCATTCGTTTGTTGAACTCCTATAATTAAAGCAAGATCATCAGTTGGTTTCCATCTTCCTAAATCTTTAGTAGCAATTTGGTTTTGTGGTTTCCCCTTTTTACTACGCCTCGAACCACCCGGCATTGGTTTTGATACCGATTTACGTTTAGGTTCAGCAGGAGGTGGAATCACCGGCACTACAGGAGCAGGCGGTGTCGAAGGAGTAGTTGCAGTTATCGTATATTCTGTGTGAGCTGAAGTTGTTCGAGATCTAGCTGTCTAAAAAAATATTATTGCATTTTAATAATATTTAATTAAAATGATTTGTACGTAGTAAAACTAACATTGACTTTGCCTGTAGATACTCCCGGCAAACCAAGACTGTACTCGACCAATTCGTCATCAAATTTTTTCCGTTTGATTGATCTGTTGGAACTGGAATTGTTGCATTATTTGCTGTATTAATACTATAAAATTAATAACAATAATGCATCACATTACATACCTCCTTCTTCTAGTTACATCACCTGAATCAGATAATATTGAACTTGAGGAGGGTTGATAGTGATCTTTTTCTGTACTAGATTGTGATAACTCAAGATCATGTAAGCTGTTCATCATTTCTAAAGTTTATACCTGCGAAAAACAAAATTGCGTATTAATCAACAAAATCGCGAAAGCCGTAGTTTGTTTATAAAATAGCGTTGATAGATAAATTGACAATTGACAACTGACAGAATTATCAGTTTAACCAACATAACAAGAAAAAAAGTAGGTACTGCACGCAATAAACTGTAAATGTGGCCACTGCAACACAAGTTTAGAGAAAAAAAATTTAAAAAATACATTTTTTATTAAACAAAAATATGTAAGTGTGATTTAACCACACAGCAGAAGTAAAACAGTTAATAAAAATTATTAATTGCAAAAATCACTCCCGTCCACTATTGATTAACATATTTTACCCACCAATTGTTAGTCAATGCTACCACCGAGGTCGGTTTATATGTTATTAAATGTGTATCAAAGTAAATTAATTAAAACGATTTCTTTATATTGATATGAGTTATGTATCTAATTTTGACAAATATTAATTAGATTGTCAAAGAAAGTTTAAATTCATATGCACTTGACGCATTTAAGTTCATATTGACGCAAAAAAGAGAAGATATAAAAGCAATGAGTGACGATAAATTTGTACTTAAAAATCGCCCCTATAGAAATTTTACTTAAAAAATGGTCACCCAAAAACATAAATATGATCAACAACTGGGGTTGGTATGCTTTCTTAATTATTAATAATTTTTTTGAAGTAAAATTTCTGTGGGGGCAATTTCGACGGTCAAATTTAGTTTCACACTAATCTATCACAATTCCACTGATTGGTTTTATATCTTCTTTCACAATCACATTAAAAATTAAAGTTAAAAATGTAAAATTGATGAGTGATCAATATAAGCAAATCAAGTTTGACAAATTAATTAACACAACACTGACAAATATTATTATATTTGTCAGTGTTAGATACATAACCCCATATCAATGTATAAAAATCAGTTTAATTTACTTAGAAATTGCAAATTTCATTATTTAATTAATTCATAAAAGCCGACCTCGGTGGCGTTCTGAGTTACATTTACCAAGTACACTTACATTCATTTTGAATTATTTAAAATGTCGTAAAAAAGTAAAAGACTATAAAAAAATTATGATAAAAACTGTGAAAACTGCTAGTCTTGAGAAATTATTCTACAGGGTGTTTCAAAATATTTATATAAGGTGTTTTAAAGTGTTTATACAGAGTGTTTCACAATTGTTATACCGGTTGTTTAAAAATGTGTATACATGGTGTTTTAAAATGTTTATACGGGGTGTCTCAAAACTGTTATACAGGGTGTTTTAAAGTCGTTGTAGAAGATGTGCCAAATTTTGCAAACAAGATGTTTCAAATTTTTTATTGTGATGTTTTAAAATCTTTATACAATGTTTTTCAAATTGTTATAACATATAATAGGTGTTTTGAAATGTTTATACAAGGTGCTTCAAAATAATTATACAAGAGGAGTTAAAAAGTGTGTACAGTGTTTAAAAATATGTATACAAGGTGTTTTAAAATATTTATACATGCGGTGTTTTAAAAAATGTTTAGAAATTACATAAAAAATATAATATAATAACAGATTACACACAAACAGCTATTATATTTTATTAAAAATAAAATTCAATAAAAAAATAAATTAGTATTGTCATTAAATTATGGTATAATAGTGTTATATTTAACATTTTTGAAAGTTATAGAGGGAAATTGTCTGTGAAAGTTTATTTCCCATAATATATCTTTAAAATATACAACGTAATTTTAAAAATATTAATTTAAATAAAGTTTTATTGCTCACAATATTGTTAATTTTTCTTCTTTCAAATTCGAATTTTTAATTTGAGTAGAACATTTCTATGTTACACTTATCCAATTAACAAAATATAATAGATGCCTGTTTTATAAAAAATATGTAAATAATAATAATGTTTTATCAACATCAACATCAAAAATCGTTTATGTCGCAATCGGTTACACGTAATATCTATTCAATTGCACTGCAAACTCGCATTGAATATATTCACGATCACGAGAATACCCAACCAATAAAAATGAAATCAATTAAATATATTTTCATAGCAATATTATTGTTAATGGACTAATCGCTCTTTCATATAACTTAAAATTAATTAACTTTGCGGTAAGTGAAGATAGTTTTGTAAGTTTCAATATTTTTATAGATTATATAAAAATAAAATTAAGGGAAATTAAATTTTGTATAAGATGATACTTGAAATATTTTCATAAATTCTTGGTAATTTTATAACAATTTAGAAAAGAATAAAAAATTAATATAAATTTTTTTGTTGCTAAATATGGTAAAATCTGGTGCACAATTTGAAAATAATTTTAATTAAAAATAATTGTATGCGTCACCGTTATAAGCATACTATTGAAATGATACTTAGTCACGAGTCGTTTTATTTAATTTCTATCTTATTTATGCGCAGCCACTAATCGTCGTATCTCTCTCTCTCTCTTACTTGTGCACAGGCATGTTCCGCACGCGTCATACTCTAACTCATTTACATTCGCGCACTGCCTGCCTACCCATCACTAAAGTAATTCACTTTGAAATCCGTTTCAGTTTATTTGGGCTGACTACTTTGCTATATGAAGAACAAAATATTTAATTATTTCAACATTGTTAATTTTTTTTAATAGAAATATTTTATTTTAAATTCAACGCAAACTGAAAATTTATAAAAATGATCTCATTTCAGAAAGAAACCGAATCCGATAAAAAAATCATTGAATGTTACAACACAATCCGTCAACAATACTCCAATAGGTGCACAAATATAGTAAATCTGCAGATAAACAGCGACAATATATTAATAGACAAAATATTAAAACAGGAACAAGATTACGTGTTATTTAATTTAATTCCATTTGACGATTATCCAGAAGATTATACGTGGAGTAACTCCCTAGCATATTACACAGAAATGTATTATTTAACTTTAATATTAAGCGATTATGATGATGATTTTTTTAGGGATTCTTCAAATTTACCTTTATTTGAGCTTGCTGAGAGAAAAATGCGTTACATTAAAATACAAACGGAGCAAAATTTGACAATTGATTTGTTATATAAAGAATTGGATAGAACTATAGAAATCGATGCAAATGGAATGGCTTGGGGAATAACACCGCCAATTTATCAACCGGAGAGTTCAAGAAAAGAATTTAAGTTTAATTGTAGTGATATTGCAACAATTAATTTTTTATACGATTACAACATGAAGAACTGTCAAAATTGCACCATTTTAGAAATCGGCCAACACAGAGCGCCGTTCTTTATTGATAATGGTACCGGTGTTGACACAATAATAATCAGAGAGTTTGCAAAAAGTATTAATTTGTCGCTAACATCAGATATAAAGTTCTATAAAGACACCGTGGATCATCTCAACGGAATGTCAGTATTAGGAAACACTATGAGTGGAAAATATTCAACAATTGCACACAAAGTTGACAGATTTGTAGTTGCTGTACCGTTGGCGAAACAAAAACTTAACAAATACGCAATGTTTTATGTTTTTCAAATTGATCTATTAGTTGCTTTATTGGCAGCATTTTTTGTCATAATAGTAACATTAAATGTTATAGTCAAATTTTTAAAGAATCCTGGACACTATAATAAATGTCAATTTATTATTCTACAAACATACGCAGTGCTTTTAGGCCAAGGTATTGCCGTCAACTCAACTGATAAAATTATTAAATTGTTATTCTTAACATGGGTAATATTCTCATTGATTATTTTAAATGCCTACAGCGGAAATTTTTTTTCGCTTTTGATTAATCCAACATATGAGAAACAGATCGATACTTTGTGGTCGGCACAATTTTTTGAACAAATTAAAACAATAATTTATACTGATCCATTGTACTCGACCAGCTTTAAATTGCTAACTAATTTTACAGAAGATAACGAACCGCAAATTTTTCAAACCCTTGGACAGATTATATTTTATGAAGATGCACAGGAAATTGTTGTACATCGGAATAAATCAGCTTTGATGGCCGAAGTAACAGCAAACCTTTACAATATGCAGCTTGCTAACAATGGATTCGATACATTTTATAGAATAAATATGGGATTGCAGATATTTACCATAGGATGTATAAAAGGCCGCCTGACTCCATACATGAGAACATTTTTACACAAACTCCATGCCAATGGTTTAATTGAGAAATGGTTTCGGGATTTTACGGATACTCGCAAAACAATTACCAATTCAGAACCGCAGAAATTGAAAATTGATCATTTCACATTTCCGTTCTACGTTTATTTTATCTGCCTATTTATTGCAATAATTGCGTTTATTTACGAATGGTTTTATTTTAAATTTAATGTTATTTCTGCACGACTTGCTAGCAATTGTAATATTCAATGTAAAACTGTGTATTGAGTGTACCACAAATGTACTGTTCTAGTTCTACTTCAATGTCGACGTCCAGCTTCTCTTGCTTTGCTATTTTTTTTAGTCGATCATCCAACATGATCTCTTCACTCCTTTCTTCACCTTCTACTTCTGAACCATCCAACTATCTATTGGATTTTATTTTATTTATTCCTAATCTCTATTGTTCGGAGCAAATATTTTATAACGGTTGTTGCTTTGATAGCGTACTAGAAGATAGAGCTTTACATATTTTCTTATTTTGTTGTTGATATTTGTATACAAAACAACTAAAAATAA